>JBBPQL010001158.1:0-12245 GCA_038092515.1 Boletus subparvulus | reverse complement strand
CGTTGTGCCGTACAGCCTGTGAATCCCCAAGGCATCCGATCGAACGCCACAATTCCTTGCAATGTCGTACTATCGTTGATGACAATCGAGGGTTTACTGAAGGAGACAGCGACAGCTCAATCCGAGTGGGGAGAAATGACTGTGACGAAGAATGAGGGTTGGCTTGGTTATTCCCAGTCACTTCTATCCGGCGTGGGAGTTTCGAAACGCTTTGCTGTCGCTTGTGACCTGGAAATGAAACTCATGTCATTCATTGGAATGAAATACATAACAGTATGTTACTCTTGTACTTTGTCGCGGTACGTATGGCACCAGTAATTATGCCGTCACGAAGCAAATGCTGCAACGCAAAGGCATCATCTCCATTATCATCTAATACATTCCATCGGTTTCTGCGGGTGCTTGGCAGACACGTCCAGGTTTCGTCAAGAATTCGAGTGCAGTGTAAAATCCAATTGCGGGTTTATTCGCCTTCGGTATTCCGGGAGTACGACAAGAGAATTGATAGGCGCATGCGAGTACCCTTGACGTCTTGCTTCCTAAGACGAAATGATAAGTTGCAGTCTCATCCTTCAAGTTGTCGATCATCGGACATCGTAGAATCTCCTCGTTGTCCTATTCCTGAAAACAAGGTCATTGGGGATGGAAGAGTTATAGTTGAGTCGTACCCTCACAAACTTAATCCTCACGCTCATGGTGTATGTGATACATAACTCTTTTTTCAACATGGCGGGATGTTGTTCGAGCGCTGCTTCGAATGTGTGACTCGTCAACTGAAGATTGGATAGTTTTTGCAAGCTTCGAGCATTAGGTCTAGGAATACGCACCTTGAGCATGGTTCTTGCAACACTTGGAGTGGTGTGTCCTTGCTACTAGAGGCGTAAAACCTACGTGACGGTCCGACTCCGACGGCCGCAGGTTCACTGGCAATGTCACGACTCACGAGAAAGCAACCCGAGGTCTCAGAACTCCTTCCAAAATTTGGGATCTCCGTTCAACGATAAGGACGACCAACATGGAACGCTCCAACTTTGGTAGCGCAACAAACAGCGGAAGATACCTCGGAACACTCATTGGCGAGGCGTGGCATTTGCGGGGTTTCAAGGAGGCAAGTTCGTTCTCTTGAAGGGTGAGGGCTGGGGCGACTAGCACCCGTCAAGTGTTTCTGGTTGGACTGACAAACCCATCCCGTGATCCATTATGAACCTCTGGCAGGTGCTTCGCGACGGAGTCCAAGTACGGTCAGCATCTGACAAAGTTCACGACGACCTTCGCGGTCTTACGGAAATTCGACTCGCTCACTTCTTACAGAATAAATGAACACACTTTTATGCTATTACTTGCACTGATTCATTTAGGGCGCAAACCGAAACCTTAGGTGTCTGACTCCATTCCGTACAACTTCGCCGTTGAATCATCCTTTGACCATAGGTGCCATTCTTGGTGACACAAGATCAAGTGCTCACATCGTCCAGAATACGCAAAACAGAACGTTCTTGTTCCCTGAATCATACATCTTCCCTCCAGTTCCACCGGGAGTCTCTGGTTTTACTGCTCAGAATCTGCGGGCCGCCCCATAACTATGGGGAACTGGTGTTGGACAAGGTCTCTCTTATTGCAAGTCACCTTGACCAATCCTTCGTCATCGAAATACGGGGAAGACCCGCGTCCATCGGCAGGGCAGGGTGATAGAACCCGAATGGCCAGCTTGGTGAACCTTAGCGCAGAGTGATCAATTATATCGATCCTCCCTCGGTCCGGTGGTGCTTGCGCACAAAGGGATTGTGCAAATTATCAAATACCAGGTGTGAGACGTTCTATGACGACCCACTGACGCATGACATCATGTTCATTAATCCAGCGGGCAAAGCTCTGCACCTCATGCGATCGAAATTTGATCCCCACCTTACGTGCCTTCAAGCGGAGGTCTACTCTCGATCACGATGGACGGTCATTCCTGAGCGTTTCACGTATTCAGAATGCCCTTCCGCAGCGCAGGCTTCGTGATCCTAGATGAAGTGCGCGGTAGGCTGTGCAATTATTATGGGGCAATCCGAAACAACCTTGGTGGCCGTTTCAGTACATGTTTTGCCCGTCTCGGTGACTCCGCTGACCTCGATAAGTCGATCCTTTGCGGGAGGCACCCTTAGAGCCGAGCTTGGACGCCTCGGTGATACCGGCGTTCTGATAAGCAACTCGAGTACCGTCTCTGTAATCTCCATAAAGAGCTATACGTCTCACCCATTCAGTTACCTTGATAAGGTTTGTTGCTTGAGCCGCTTCCGCGATTTGTAGGATGCAATTCTATGCAGAAAGGTGATCTGAACTACACGAGTTGACAATTCGAAGATCCAACAAAGCTGTGCTATCTATACGATTTCGAAAAAGACCGACGGGCGAGCTCAGACACTGCCAGGACCCACGCACGTGACCCGATGTTGGGTGCTGTGATCAGTTCGTTTGTGTCTAGGTGACCTTTACCATGAGCCCGTGCTGTAACGGAGTTTGCCCAAACGATGAGGCGGCCCTAATCAATGTTGTGAACGAAGCATACAGCAAGAAAGCCCGAGAAGGTGCCGATCAAGCCCGTACGTGATATCGATATCCCAACTGAAGCGCTCGTCGTGTCCATAGAGTCACAAACTACCAGATTCCGACCGTGTCGCAAATGCATTTGGATACACCTCCGAACAGCTACAGTCGGTCGCAGCCGAAGCACACATGGGATTGAGCTGTGGGAATCCCGTTGCGGCGGCGTCGATAAAGGAGGTATGTGATCAGCGTCCGTCGTTCGTGCGGCGCGACGAATGTCGTCACTGGACTGCTGTATTTGTATAGGGAGAGACGGTGCTTGATCTCGGCTCCGGCGGGGGCATAGATGTCTTTCTCTCTGCTGCCAAAGTTGGTCCTACTGGACAAGTCATTGGGCTAGATAACTCAGACGTGAGTCCGATAAGCCCAGAGGCCGAAATATGTTGATCTCAGACGAACCTCCTAGGATATGATTACTCGGGCTCGACGCATCGCTGCGGCCAAAGGCCTCAAGCCACCCCATGTCGCATTCGTGAAGGCTGCATTGACGGGAGATCTGCCGGTCGAAAGCAACTCGGTGGATTGCATTCTCTCTAACTGTGTGATCAACTTGTTGCCCCCCGCGGGTAAACTTAAGGTGATGCAGGAAGTGTACCGCATTCTCAGACCTGGAGGGCGTGTTAGCCTCGACGATGTACGGAAACTATGCATACCCATGGATGACTTTCTCATGCACACACAGATCATAGCCAAGAAACCCTTTCCGGATTCCTTGCGGACCAATGTGGCGGCGTATGTTGGTTGTATCTCAGGTGCTATTATTCTTCTAGACTACCAGGCACTGATGCAAGATGCGGGCTTCAAAGGTGAGTTAGCGCTGGAAGACGCAATGTTGTTGGTGATCGAATTTATGTGTGGGCAGATGTCCTATTCACGGAGAACCCAAGCGACCTCAATGTCTACCTCAATGATGGCTCGACTGGATGTTGTGGGTCAGCAAACTCGGAGATATCCGCTCTCACTGACATTGGAGATTTGAACGAGTGGGCCAGTGAGTATTGCAGATCAATGTATTGTTCGCACTGACTACGTCAACTCCTGAATTCAAAAGAGTCCTACCAAATTTATGCTACGAGGACTGACAACTCTATTCCCGCCGACTCAGCGCCAGAATCCGCCCTCAAGAATTGGTGGGACGCATATCCGGCTCCAGCGTCATCCGCGAGCAGCGTGGAGTGCGGAGAGGTCGCGGATCTCATCAGGAATCCGGAACTCGGCGAGAAAGGTTTCGTTGTGGTTGACGTAAGGAGAAATGACCATGCAGTGGGTGTCCTGCCTTCAACTCTCGTGCGTTCACACAAAGTTGACAAGGTCGATTAGGGAGGCCATGTCCGCGGAAGCGTCCAACAACCAGCGCAAACTTTCTATGATGACTTGTCCAAGTTTTATGAGGAACACAAGGAAACAAAACAGGTGATCTTCTACTCTGGGAGCTCCCTTGGTCGAGGGCCGCGGTGTGCCAAATGGTACTTTTATAAACGACTCGTTGGAGGTTGTTTTGATTCACCGATGGCATGTTTAGGTACCAAGATTACTTGGATCAACAAGGAAACACTGAGTCGAAAGCATTCTGGATGGTGGGTGGTGTGAAGGAATGGTTATCATCATACAAGGGACAAGCAGATTTGGTGGATTTCGACTGAGGATCCAAGGGAATGTTTAACCAATGGAAAACGCTGTATGTTGTTCGATCTGTTGGGATTCGAGCCTGGGGAGGATCCTCCATTTCCATTCGTACGGAGGGGTGCGCGTCCGCGACCTCTGAAATAGGCTTAAACACGACTTCGAACGAGGCCGATTTCAAGAGCCGGTTCAAGTTTATAACCGACCCACTGAGTAGCAGCGAGGGGCCTGGTGTTGGCGACAACCCCACTGTAACTTGTGGCTGGTGAAGCTTTGAAGTGCGATGACATCGCAACTTCAGTTTGACTTAAGATCAGGCTGTGGCACGCCCCAGGTGTCACTCGCTACCCAAGAGAGACAAAACTTGCGACAAAAATACCCGAGATCTATCCTATGAGGGGCAGACTGTGAGCCAGCAGCACAGATGGTAATAGAGATCGGTGCTCAGATCGTCGTCATCCTTGAAGTGTGCAGAAATCCGTTTTCTCCGCGGCGAGAGAGCTGGGATGTTTTACGTAACGGCACGACGGAAACAGCCGGTGGACACACCGAACCAGTGGACCTCGACAAGAAATTGCTACAACTTGTTGAGTCGTGTTCGTTTTATCGACACCTGCCTCTCGTTAGGGATACGTTCTCCGTAGTCAGAAATCTAACCATTTGTCGATAAAATGACGGCGTGCTCGTCACGGTACGGTCCAAGGATCTGGACCTGCGAGTCGGCAGTGACAGGCTGCGTCGACCACGGAGTCAACCCTTGGAACAGGGTGTTACTTCTGATCCGGCGGCCCTTCGCGAACAAGCCGGCTCAGCAAGCGTGTTGCGGCCAAACAGCGTGGCCAACGTTTGGGCTTGCAAATAAAGAAATTCTCCCCCAATCGTCGGGGAGCTTGCACAACCGAGGAGTCCTCGAGGTCGCCATCAAAAGAAAGCAAAGATGGCAGACCGACATTTACCTTATTACGGAGTTACTGATTACAACAACCGTCGGTTTTGCCGACAGGGCATGCTGTGATCGCATTTTTTTTTGTCTGAATTCTCTTCGCAAAAGTATATTCGAATTTCAAGCATGTTGTCTTTCTGGCTGCAACTTGAAGGGAAGAAAATTTCCGCCTTCATCCAGGTCAACCGGGCACTGCAGTTAACGTCGTCTCTGAAATAACTTGAAGTCCCGTGGATTTCTAGCGAAAGTTTGATAATTCTATGATCACCGGCTGTGTTACTCGCATCCCGTGCCGCAGTCCGGGGTTGCGGTTCCATGTCGGAGAAATGACCTCGAAGTTGCCAGTGTCACCCAGTGATTCTTGAGGCGCCCAAGTTCGGGAAGCTTACTAGTTTTGGTGGGAACTGAGCGGCCCAAGAAAGCTCGACTCTTCCATTCCATTGCCCCAGTTGCCAAAGAGAGAATAAAGCACCACTCCAGCTCGGTCAACCTGCTGACATCTCTCTAGACGCTCTAACACCATTCTGTGCGTGCCTTTCCTCCTTCATCACTCCCCCAATCCTGATCCATTGACATCCTGACCTCTGGTTGTTTTTGGTTCACGATAGTCAAGTAGTATCCTCAGATCTTTACTCTCCATGCCTGCGATCCGCGAATACGATATCCCCCAATGCAACTTGGACGACGACGGTGCGCTGTTTTGCTATTCAAAATGCCCATTATCCATTCTCATCAGAGAACTTATCAGATGGCATGCCTCCTCTCGTCGACAACCCGAATCCATCGATGACGTTTACCTTCTTCACCGACATGACACCTATCACTGCCCTGAGTGCGGATCCCACCATCCCGTTCGAAACAATCTGGGAGAACCCAGTCCCAGCTCCCGCATCTCCCGCATTTCCTGCCGAGTTCGCCGAGTTCCCAGAAACCCAGGTAACGTTTCAAGGACCCGACCGCGCGAGCCACGGCAAGAAACGTGATGCCTCTTATATCCCACGCCCGCCCAACGCCTTCATTCTCTTCAGGTCGTCTTTCATCCGTAGTCAGCAAGTTCCGGAGAAGGTGGAGGGTAACCACAGTACTCTCTCAAAGATCATCGGTAAGCATCCCGGGTTTGTCATTCCAAGTTGTATGACATTGTGACTGCATTACAGGTAAATATTGGAAGACACTTCCTCGTGAAGAGAGGGAGGTCTGGGAGGCAAAAGCGCTTGTCGCTCAGGCGGAACATAGGAAACGATACCCCGACTGGCGTTTCAGGCCCGGAGCTAACGCACTCGCCAAGGTTAAAGTCAAGGACGGAACCCAGGTATCTAATCGAAAACGAGCAAGTCAGGCTGGACGAAAGGTCAAGGGAGATCTTGCGAATAAGAAAGCGAAAAGTGGTGACGAGAGATGTGCGATAATTGCGGATCTCTTGGTGGAAGGGAAGACCGGAGTGGATCTGGAGGATGCAGTGAGACGATGGGAGGACAGCACTGGTAGAGGGATTGGTGGACGGAATGGCGCCTACAAAGACCGAACAGAGACTAGGAAGGAGGACGGAGATGAACAGAGAGAAGTGGCGGTGGCGAACGAAGTCGAGACGCACGAAAAGGTTATCTCCATCATGAACGCCGAAGTCCCCGCACCAACTGGCGAGCCAGGGTCAAACCGGGCGAATACCCCGCCTCAAACTCGTGCTCAGACCCCCGACGCCTCTCATGACGACCGTTTCCGGATCCCACTCACGGCAATGTTCAGGCGTTCGCTTTCTGCTCCAGCGGGTCACTCCTCCCCGAACCAGATATCCTCTCACCATCGTCACAGTTCGCTTGACAGCGTCTTCGCCAACGTCTCGTACGACATTGCGGAGTCTCCACAGAGCGCATGCCCACCGCCATTCAATGATGAACAAACAGAAGACCCTCCCAATGCCGTATCAGCGGATTCCATTGGATGTCTGTCTCCCCTGGTTCTTCCGTCCGTACTTAGAGAAGGCGTACCGGCCCGCTGGAACGACGTGAGTATTGATCACATGTCGGTTATCGATATTAACTGCTAAGCACGTAATCATTACAGTCGTACAATCTCCTCGAGACATCGATGGGACCCCCACCCTCCCCCGATTGCCCGGGGTTGACCTATACCCTCCACACGCCCTCCATCTCTCCTGTCGAGAACCAATCCTTTACTGGCTACAACTTTTGCGCGACGAATGCAGACTTTGACAAGGGATTACCCTATACCCGAGACACGCAGAACGCGTATTGCGCGCCGAAGAACTGGGCTGGGTATGCAGTTCTGCACGAGCAGATACCTATCTTCATCAACGAGTACGCAGGGGCCACGGACGTCTACGATTGGTGTGCGCCACACTATAGTGCTTACGCGGACGGCACGAACGGTTCATACCACTACCCCGGCGACAATGATCAGTTTGGTGAACTCGGAAACGATTACATCCGTGTTCAGACGGGGGATTGCCTTCCCGCTGTCGCGTACTGAGAAATTTATCCGACAGATAAATCAACTATAGAAAATCCGTGCTCCCGAGCGCCTTGTATAGGGGAAAGTTACCCTTCAGTTTTACCATGCTTGACTCATATCATGATTTGAACAGTACCTCTCGTTTATGTAACCTTTTTTACCTATGCGCTCACACGTTTTGTTGTTGCCAGTACCCGGCATTATATGTTTCTTGTTGTATAGCTGTATCGTGGATGGTGTTCTTGTAACTTGTAAGATAAGTAACTCGCTGTGCTTACCGTGCCTTGGTTGACTTGTAACTAAATTTGACCTGAACGATGCATGTATGGATGGTTATTAGAGAATGAGTGCGGTTGCAATGCAAGTCTCTATTTTTCTCTGATTGGCTGGTCTCGTACATAAGTTGGCGGTACGATGTCTACATTTCCAGAGGTCAAGTATCCGTCTCTAAGCTAATACAGTGTAACTACCCTCATCTAAATAATATTTTCCAGGACCCGATAGAGCTCCTGGAATGATCCTTGTGAGACTGGGTCTCACGAACGGACCACTACTAGTAGGACAGCTACTTTCCGCTGCTAGTCGACCAACGAGTCAACGCACTTCTTCAAGATTGATGACCACATTATGTGATCTGAGATAGCAATCAAAGTTCGCGTAAAACGTGTAAGTAACAAGACTTAGGGTTCCTAACCTAACCTGACCCCGCGGCGGGCCATCTGGAGGGGACACCGGACGAGAGGCTGTAGTGGCAGTGCAACTTAGTCAGCAGGCCCAGAAGGTACTAGTAGTAGACCTGAGTACTGAGTCATCGCATCGACTATCGAGCACGGCGTGCGTTTGAAGTTCTGGAGTCGGACCTTCCTCGCTCCCTCTCCATCAGTGCTGACCTAGATGACAAAGACTGATAACGCTGAGTACAGGCGAGTCTCAGTTAACCCCGCGGAATAGAGACAACACAAGTGGAAGTAATAGAATTCATGTCATCATGACGGTCCGATGAAGCACGACGTTTCGTGGTAATGAGGCCGATCGTTCGTTCCTGGGCGCTTGTTCGGTTTGTCCCATACCAAATAGAATGTCGTTGGAAGTCTGGGCAAATGAAAGGTACGATCTTGATTGCCACTGAGGTCGCGTGATGTTCACTGGTTGGGTTTCTGTGCTACAAAAGATGTCTGGTACATATCTCCACGAAGTCGTTTGTACTAGATGTCATTGACCTCCAATGTTCGCGTTTGAAGGGCTTCAATCGAGGTTTTGTCGGAATTCATTGGACAACTTCAAGTTGAGTGCCGGGGATCTGCGGTTTGCGGCTGTAATCCATGCGGGAATTTCGGGCCGCCCAGAATCTCCCCAACGACCATATTGTCCATATGGCGAGAGAGAGGGCTTTTCCTATGTATGGTATTTTGTCTTCACCCTTGACACATGACAACTCAAGCCTTCCCCTTGAAGGTTCTTACTCCAGAACTACGAACCTCCCTCACGAAACGGACCGATCTGATTCTCCGCAGCATCATTACAGCCAACTCGACTACTCAGTATGTATCCCAGACGCCGTCTCTGACTCATCTTCGTGATGCGGTTTCAATACACGGGTCAAAAGTCGATGCAGCACTCTAGAACGATTTCCGTAACTACGTTCCAGTGACGGACTACGAGTCATACAGGCCTTGGATCGCTAGATTCCACGAGAATCCTTGCACAGAGTCGCGTGTCCGCAACTTGTTTGCGCCGGGTTTCCCCTACTACTTCGCCGTGTCCAGCTCTACGTTTGAAAGAGCCGAAGCTATTTCCAGCGTATCAGAGCACAAGCTTCGAATATCCTCGACCTCGTCCAGTCTTTGGTTTCGGTGTTACTCAGGGACCTACAGTGGATCTTCTACTATGGTTACAGAAAAATAGAAGAAGTAGAATCGGAACCCGGCCAAGTCGTCAAAAGGATTCCACTCTGTTTGACCTCGGCTGACTGACTCCGCATAAGATTTCATTGGGATATCGAAAGCGACGAGAGTCGATTGTCGACAATCAGTGCGTATTATCGTAATAACTGCTGCAAGACAACTCTGATCGCCCCTTCGCAGTAGCCAAGTGGCGCCACGGGGAGCAAACACGATCACAAACAATCGGTCGTTCCTGATGATTCATGCACTCTTTTGCCTGATCTCGATCAAAATTTCGTCACGTTTGCTACTTTTTTGTTGATCTCGTTCGCTGTGTGAACGAGGAGTGGGACATGCTTGTAATGTGCATTCGGGATGGCAGGATTCCCGATCTTGATGACATCACTTGCGTGTCTACCTACAGGCGAGTCGGAAATCAAAGACACTGAACTACGTGGTTTTTTATGTTGAACAGGTAGGGTTCAATGCGAACCCAGCACGAGCGGACAAACTTCGTGAGATCGGCCCACCTTCGTCTGAGGGTGGTTGGACGGCGCGAGTTTGGCCACGGCTTAGGAGGCTCGCCGGTGTCTGTAGCGGCTCATTTGGGACGTGTCTTCCACAGGTAGATGATTCTCTTCTGTCGTGCACGTATATATGTGCGTTCTCACCTCCAATCAGGTAAGAGTCATCCTCGGGCCCATGTTCGCCATTCGCAATCACGGATATGGTTCTTCTAAGTCTTCTATGCGCGGAATTACCAGTGGGATCTGGAAGTGTATCAAATCGTGATTACCACGCAAAACGGACTGTGGCGATATCTCCTGGATGACATCATTGAGATTGTAGGTTTTGACCTTCACCGATTATTCGGGCAGAAAATCATGAGCCTCACTACATCTCTTAGACCGTAACCAGTCCAACGACCAGTATACAGTACGACCAGCTCAGTGTTCCGGTTGCCTCATGTCGTCATATCGGACGCCGAACTTGTAGCGGCCATGCAATCGATCAGTTCGGAGGAAGTCGTTCAAGTGCACGACTTCACGACGGTCCTGGATGAACGCAAGACCCCGCAGACGGTAGGCTTCATCGCGGAACTCTCAGGGCAGCTCTGTAGGAAGAATCAATCGATGGCTCAACAAAATACTTTGCAGGACCGAACTCTCGTATTACAGCCCAACGCCTTTTCGACGCCCTGGGAGCCGAAAACAATGAATACGAGTACCCAATGCAAAGTGGAGAGATACGCCTCCCAATGATTCGAGTCGTTGAGCCCGGGACTTTCATGGAATATCGTCGATGGAGGGGCGAGAAGATGAAGATTGGTTTAGGCCAGGTCAAGGTCCCTATCGTCACGCCGAATCCCAAGAATGGATATTGGAGAGGGTAACACAGGAGCTTTGACGCCTCTTCGTGAACATCCAACATTCGGACGGTTCGTGCTCGATGTAGGCCCTCGGCATGACTGTATCTCGAATGGTATTTGAGCCCTGATAGGGCTTCAACGTTAGGTTTAACGTCCAAACTAAACGCGTCACTTCCTTTGCTTCGTCTAGGCACAGCAAGTTGTTTGTTTGTTATGTGTACATTCGAAAACCATATCAAGCACTAAGAAAATGGTAGTATATCCTGTATGAAGTTGGAATCAGTTTGACGGAAACAACCATTCTAGCGTAAGCCTCGGAAACGTTGCCTAAAATCGCGACGCCGCTTGGAACCCGTAGCCCGAACTTGATATTCACCTCCATCACCCCCTGCCCCGGAATTGCAATCCACATCAGCGTCCAAAATCAACGATGTGGATGACAGCGGTCTGTGCAAAGTCAGGTTCCGAGTTCGATATCCCCACCGAACAGATCAACGAGCTTCTCAAAGAATTCAAACTCTCCCCTGGTTCCCAGTCATTACGCGTGGGCCCAAGACTGACAGTCAAGGACAAGAGTGGTCAGGTCTGTCGGCTTCAACAAGCCACACTTGCATTGGAATGTGCCTTCACTCACCAGTTCCTTTAACTTGAATGCCAGCTGAGATCTCCACCCCTTTGCTAGTGGTATTATGAAGGTCTCGACGAAAAACGAGTTGTCGTCAATGATCGAGGAAGAATGGCCATTATGAACGACGCCTGCAGCCTGAGGCTGCATTCGACCACTGAGAGATCCGCCGTGATTGTAAGACCTCAGTATTTCCCTCCATAAGAGATTTGATTTTGGATAAACATTGTGAGGTGTGACTGCGTGTCGGAGATGCTGATAGTAGCGAACCGGAGGAATGTGGGCATGAGATCGACACTACCGCCTGATGGTTGGGTGTTGTCAGGATAGCAAGGATGTATGGAAAGTATTGACCTTCCTGAAGTATTTGTCCAGAGCGAATCCCGTCTCATCGCGTAAGGCTTTGGAGTATCAATCGACGTTGAAGCTGAGGTCGGCACTGGCAGGAAGTTAATGACATTGTGAAGCGGTATCGACCAAGTCATTGCCCTTGCATCTCCTGTGACAGCGCTCAGACCGGCCTTGCTGATGACGTTGGATCCCAGGTAATTTTTGCCGGTGATCTGTCGGCATCGCTCGATGGGGTGAGCGGGTTGGCGTAACGATTCTGGATTCGAACTGGTTATTATTACAGCTGTTTTCAATTGAACGCGGAAAAACGCAAAACCAAAAACCTCGCGCGGTGACTGCCGGGAGGGACCCCAGGTGTACCCCTAGTAAAGTAGACTAGGGCCATTA
>JBBPQL010001157.1:0-12249 GCA_038092515.1 Boletus subparvulus | reverse complement strand
AAGGCCTGTGACCTTGAGCGGCGCTCGGAACCACCACCATGACGCGCACGTGCGAAGAAGGAGTGCCCCTACCGTCACCATCGCCTCGCTGGATCGGTCCCATATTACTTGAGAAAGACGACCTTGGCTTGACCAGTCGAGGCTGAAAGGCGACCCCATGGAACCTTCTGCGGACGTCCATGGTGCGGGTGGCCGCATAGGGGTTTGGTAGTGTACAAAGGCAAAGTCAGAGTCGCCATACCCCCCATGAGGCTGCCGGTCATCCGGGTCCGACATTCCACCAACGCCTTCTGAATCCTGCACGGGTGGGTGACAACAGCGCGCCATGAGGTACTCTACTGTCTCGTGTAGGAGAATGCTGTCCACGGCAGGCCCACAAAGTGCCGTCTCCAGACGCGAGGCGCAGCCATGTCGGAGTGCTTGTGCGGTGTCTTGGAAGAGGGTGTAGAAACGATCAGCGGCGCCGGTAACTTTGTTGAGTGCGACGTCTCCTGTCCCGGAGGCGGCATAATGATTAAAGAGGACGATGATGCCGGCAAGGATGTTGAGGTAGAAACTGATAGGTACACGGGCCATGACAATAAGTATATGCTTTACAATGACGAACGAGGGGGCAGGAAATAGAACGAGGCAAAGTGTCACGGGGCGTCATTGTCGATGGATCCGAGTACGCAATCGACTTGTGCAGCATCGCGATTTATAATATTTATCGTAACGATGATACGATGGATACGACTAATCGTAAACCATATAAACAGTAGCTATTCACCCATGTACTCCCAATTCTTTCTTTTGCGAACGACTAGGATTAGCCCAGTCACTGGCAAGAGCTCATTTAGTGTGACTTTCCAGGTCCTTCGGGGGCTGAACGTTACCATCCGCTTAGGTGCTGATACACATTAGTATGGTATTAACACTAGTTATGGGGATGTAATATTACTAGTGGTATAACCTGGACGTCGGCGGAAACTTATCTGAGGTGTGATTACCATGCTTATGTGGTCACGACGGGTCAACAGGCTTGAACTATACATAAACAGCCCCAAAACGTTCATATGGAGGTGGTGCTTCTCCCCTTTCGCTCACCAAACCAGACATCAATCGTTCATGCAAATGGGTGGTGTGGCTGGCGAGCGAGTCTGACGGAAATCTTCCCAAGGCTCCCGATGCATTCAAGTTCGTTCTTGGGGGAGACGCATCACGGTCCGGAGAGAGTGAAAATGTGTCGACTGCATGGGAATGTGTTCGCACTTTCGCTTGGTGGCGAGTGCGACACGGACACATCGATGTGTCTTCCAGGGAGCCGCCCTCCGACCGCGACACCTCATTGTAGCATGGAAGAGACGTCCATTCCAACGTGCAGCGGCACTATAAAGAAAGTGGCGGATGAACACGAGAAGTATGTTGAGGACACGCGAAACTTACCGACAAGATCTGTATGGGTATGTGTATCGCGATATCGTACGACTTCCTCCCAGTCGTTACGGCTCCTTCCTCCTTTTCCACTCTCAAGACTAACTTGAGTGTATGATTGACCATGACATTGCTACCCTTGGTTCGGTTTGAGAGATGTAGGATCGAACAAGAGTCGGGTACTCTCAATTGATGGTCAATTGTCCATGGCCCTGGTCCCATGAAAGAAGATGCTACTTCACTTTCGTCTTCCCCAGGCCTCAGGAAGCGATACAATGGGGACTTGCGGAATGCATCTGGCTTATCCGACACCAGTGGTAAAATAGGTTCGCTATATCTTTCATCAGAATTGTTGTGTCTGATGGTCAGTAGAGTAGCCCGTCGAATGGCATCCGATCGTGCTCGTGACTGGGATCGCGTGTAGTACTCTGTGCGCTCTTGAAATTGCCGTGGGTCAGCCAAGTTCATCCCTCTTCATGATTTGCTCACCATCCAGATATACCAATATGGAGTGCACTTTGACTTTTTCCAAGGGCATTAATGTAACCTGAAACGGTATTTTCCCGCCAACAGGGACACTGCGGCCCGCCATTTGCACACGGTACTGCAACTGACCGTCCCATTGTCGCTGCAAGTCGATCCCCTCTACCTCCTCCGAATCGTCGTCCTTTGGTATACGTATAACAACGACCTCCTTTTGTGCAGTCATCTTCGACTTGAACGCACTGGGACGCTTGACCTCGGCTTTGACTTTCCATACCAGCGATCCATGATTAGCCTTCATCGTTGGCGGCGAGTTATTTGGAATCGTGAAAAACACCGGATATGTGTACGTCCCTGCACCGCGGATTACATCATGGTATGAGAGAGAATATGACAGTAACGCACCTTCCGGGAAGACGACCCAGCCATCACCGCTCTGGTCGTTCGCACCATCGGCCACCAAAGGCTTAGCAACTCCGATTTGAGGCAGCGAATGCCCCACGTCATGGGTGCTAACTTGGGCCCTGCCTTTCCCCTTCGTCAACGATCGTCCACGTTCTTCTTGTTCATCTGACCGAGGCCGAGATCCGGCTCGAGGTGACCGGGATCGCACGCGGTCTTTCACCGCTTCAAAGACGTGCACTACTTTTCCAAATGAAAAGCGCGAATATGACCTGCCCCTGTGGTCCTGTTCTGGGCTGCGGCCTGAAGAGCTGGTCGCCATGTGGGATAGCCCATAATACGCGACGCTGTCAGGACGCATAGCAGAGGTGTCGAAACCTTCGTTTTCGTTTTCCGAACCTTCTTCAATGGTAGGCGTGCGCGACAGTGAAATGTCGCGTATTGAGTGCACACTGGATGCCGGTGAGCCATACGGGCTTTGGAATAGAATGGGAGAACCTGTGGTGCGTGCTCAACATTCGTCTTCGTCCAAATGGGCAATGAAGTGCTTACTCTGCGGTCCCGTGATTCTTGAACTGCTAGCGACAGATTGTGATCTGCCTGCCACGTGCGAATCGACGCTGAGGAAGGAATGCTGACCAGCTGGACTAGGATACGGTGGCGCGGGGTCAATTAATATTTGACTCCGCTGAGGACTGCCATCATCGATTTCCAGGTCATCGGAACAAAGCCGTCGCCTGACCCTTGGAGACAGAGGGTCGAGACTGGCACTACGGGTGACCGAATAGGGATTCGATGGTGCTTGCCAGTAACTGCTAACGCCGCTAAGGCGGGTACCATGTCGTGCACTGGGACCAGTAAGGTCGTTAAGAAGCTGCACTCTGGGTCTCGCAGATGTGGCCCGCCGCCATTCCTGGGGTACGGGAGCCGCTTTAAACACCACCGTTGATGCAGAATAGACCTTGTATTGTTCTGTGACGTCAACGCGGCCAGGTCCAGCACCTGTGATCTTCTGGTTAACGGCATTGTAGGCACGTGATTGAGGAGCAGGGGGACTTTACCTTTTGCGTAGCGAGTAGTCGCTTTGGCCTGTAGCTCGAGCTCGATGCTCGATACCTTGGTGGGTTTTGCGAGCTTGAGGGTGAGGAGACCACGGACGATGGCTGGTGGCAGCACCTCCCTGTCATGATGACGAGATGCGCGCTCTGGTGTGTTGCGGAGGGGGACGACCGGTTCGGTCAGTCGAATAGTTAGGGAGCTCTTCTCGGGAAACATGAAGCAAGACGGTTTTGTCTGAGTCAGAGCTGAAACTTGCTGCAGGTCCTTTAA
Organism: Boletus subparvulus; assembly: GCA_038092515.1. Taxonomy (NCBI): domain Eukaryota; kingdom Fungi; phylum Basidiomycota; class Agaricomycetes; order Boletales; family Boletaceae; genus Boletus; species Boletus subparvulus. The sequence continues at coordinate 8,622 of JBBPQL010001157.1, read as the reverse complement.
GTCGCGGACTTAAAACACTGGGATGCCTGGGAGGGACGTGTTTTGCAGGGGCCCACGGTGGCAGCGCGCCAACTTGAAAGAACTTATACTCTGCATGACAAGTCGAACGCTTACCCAGAATAACCGGGCGGACTCGGAGGGTCAGCGAGGAGTGGCCGCATGACTATGACATGACGGATCTTGTTCCACCCGTGCCGCCATTGACAGGAACAGCCATACAATGTGTGAGACACCGGGAAGCGGCCAATGATTGAAGCGACCCCGACCACACCACGAACCTGGATATCGATACCTCTCAAAACCACTTGTTTCCTTCAACAACTTGAATCAAGAGTACAAAATTGTTGACATGCGAATGACATTGATCCTTAGGAAAAAAAATAGTGACTGCAGCCACAGCGTGACATGCGCGAGAGCCGAAGCGGACTCTGAATTTCCCGCATCCGGACCTTCCTTGTGCCCATGCTCTTGAGACTCTATGTAAGTACATACAGGACGGCGAGACTCTCCAACATGCCGTGACAATTCATGACTGACCAAGTTCCGTGCCATAGCCGCCTTTGATGATATGAGGTAACCAAACTGTTTGAAGTAATATTTTGCAGGACTAGCCAACTTGAAGGCCGCCGTTGAACCGCCCGAAACTCCTCAGTCCGAGTCCGAGCCGTCCCTTACTAGTAAGCCTTAGGCTCCAATCAGAGTCACGATCCAGTATCTGTCGGCCTATTTCTCTGGGTGGCACTTCCGTGCCTTCGCAGCTCCCCACGGGGCGGCCTGAAATTGCTGTCATCGTCCAGTTCTTACAAAATTTTGGATGTGACTCAAGAATCACTATTTTTATAAACAGTCCATGACATACTATTAATCGATAGGATATAACTACAGTCACTTCACAGGTGTGTCCGTGATTAGGATGAAATCCTGGATATATAATTGTACCGGGGAAGGGTGATCTCCACCAGGGGGGTCAGATGAGCAAGACGACCATAGCAAGTACAGCTCCACCCAAGCACGTAGACGCGAATATGCTGACTGCCCTCGGCTGCGAGGCCCAGGCGTAACAAATGATGCCGACAATAGCCAGTATGAAGCCTACTGCAGCAAGCAAGACACAAAGCGTGTGGGTCCGACTCAAGAGATGGGACGATACATTCGACGACATGAATGGACCAACTTGCTCAATATGGGGATGGGTCGAGATAATGGGCGGTTCTACTGCATACGAGCCCTTCCTCTGGTTTCGCTCCGGTGCCGACGCTGCTGTGTTCGTTGGTTGTGGCCCCTGATCGATGGGATCCCGCTCGACGTCCTTGTGGATGGATCCCCAAAGAGGCGAGTTTACCAATTTGATGCCCTCCGCAATCATCTCTTCGCGTGTAGCCTCTTTCAGTTTGTACCTGATTAAGAGGAATGCACCCAAAAATGAGAGGACAGCTACACGAAGGTGCGCGTGAGATTATTACAAAAGACTTCCTTACAGTAGTACGTACCAGCGTAAACGTGCACAATCAATGCCCCAAGGAGACTGGCATTCGATGCCTTTAACACGTTGTTTTCCCAATCGCCACTACTCGGTTTCGTATTCACCAGCATGGCCGCTTCTGTCGATGCAAAAAAAGTAGTCTAAAAACACGAAGACCCTCAGATTACGCAGAACATCATAAAAATGCGAGAACTCACGATGACACTAATTAACTGAAGTCGTTCCTGCCAGGAGTTGACGAGGTTCTTCATTGCCCGTTTTCGCGCTTTTTCATCCATTGCGTCTTGCTCCTCCTGTGTGACTAAACCAAAGGTTAAGCAAGATCGTTTAAATGTGCAGGACATGTCAAACTTTTCTTCACTGGTTGGTCGAGCACCATTATCCCTTCGTCTAAGTCGTCCAAATCGTGATGCCGCATCACCGACCTCATGAATCCACCAGGGGCAGGCTCCGTGCGAGCTCGTGCAATGGAGGTCATGATTCTGTGTGGTTCTGGAGATGATTCGGTGAGCGGCGGCGACTCTGAAGAAAGTTCACAATATACGCACCGGGGAGTGGGTACGTGCGTACGGAGCTCATCTTGATGTCCTACGGCCGTAAATACTAGTCTGATACTGTCTACCTTGCGGAAACCACAAGTTGTTGGAGCTGTGAATGAGAAGTGGTGTTGAATGTGCTGCGTTGCGTGCTTCGCGATGGGGAGGTATTATTTGGAAGTATATATACCGAAAACCTGTACGCCAAGAAAGGCATGTGTCGAGTCAACGTTGTTGCGGCTCTCCACTATCACTGTGAATGAATCATCATGGACGGTATGAAAAAGGCTCCATGGCTTGGAAGGTACAGGACGGAAGCAAATCAGCCAAGAACGATCAAGTGGCCGTGCTCTTGGCGGTCGGTACATGGCAGGTTACAGCGTCAAACTTGAGGACATTAAGGACAAGGGTCTTTGAGCCGCTGCCACCCATACCAACAAGTCCTCTAAGCTAGCCAACCCGTTGCTATCCACGTCAATGCTTTGATTCGCCAGGTAATTGGCATCCAGATACATTATTCGCAGTGGTCCTGTGAACGTGCGCAGTTAGCTTGAGCGCTCACTGCGGATGGCGAATCAGGCATCGACTCGTCAGGCGCAGCGGGTTGTCAGTGTCACTGGCACATCAAGGCTCAGGCCCTTGGAGCCGCCGCCACAGCTCTCACTCAGCCAGTACATAAGAGCAGATGTCACGATTCACGGCACGACTCGAGCTCCGAGTTCAGGTTAGTCATGACTCACACGAGCGCAAGGGGTCAGCAGGGTTCACAGCATGGAGCCGCAGTGGATTGAAAATTTGGATCATCTGAAGACCTAATTCACATTCGTGTACAAGACACGCACACCTCGGTCACTTCCGTGCCTATTGCAGGGATGCACAATTCCAGGAGACTACCCCATCCCCGGCAGCCACGTCTGTACGTTGCGACTCTTCCAGTACCTGGGAGCCACTTATCAAATTGGGCCTAGGCCAGAATTGTTGGGTTTTTTCAATTAACTTGACGTGAGTCCTGAACTACATGTGCGGTCATTCGATGCAAGATTTCTTATTGCAGAATTCAGTCGCGTGTGGCAGCTTAACTGTCGACTCATTGAGCATTGTTTAAAGTGAGAGTTCGATTTACAGGACTTGGTCGCGTGTGTGTCGGCGGTCTCTTCGGCCACATCAACTCCCGTTGGGGTTTCAATCATTGATGAAGCGAGTCACCGCTTGCTTATTACCTGCGCCATTGGATCCTCTATCAGATAAGGCAAGGAACCTGAAGTTGGTCAAATGCGCTTAGCGTTGCTACTGGTATGTCCTCTTCGCTTGGCGACCTTCATATGGCGACTATTTCCATCCTGAGATGCACGAACCGCCATCTGATCTCACGAAAGAAGCGTTCTGGGACATCAGCCTCCGTTAGTCTGGGATAGAGCTTAGGTCGCCCGTCGTTTGGTTACCAGATGCGGTGGCGGCCTCAAATTGGGTGCGTGTCTGATTTTTTTTGATGTGACTACGGTATGCTAGCTAGTCTGTTGTATCCGATTGTCTGAAACCAAATCCCGTCTGCTGCGTGCACCGGATTTGCGGTTGGCAAAGTAAGGGTCGTCTGTTTCACGATTGAAGCTTTTTTCTCATAGGTAAATAGCAGCGAGTCGAACCTTGTACAAGCTCACTGTACTTCAAGACTCCAGCGCGTCGCTGGGGGCCAACCAGGTGGCCATCGTACATCGTGGGCCCGGGGTTTTCTGTCACAAAGTTCAAGGCCCCTGTCATCAAGGAAGTCAGCCCAAGAGTTCTGTTACTTTTTGGCCAAGCCGATATCTGTTTCCGGAAGTGCGTCAAGCTTTCAAGGCTTGTCAGTGAGCCATACTAATCTGTCTTTCAAAAATGGTCCAGCACTGCCGGCCGCCCATCTGCAGTGCAGTGTGTAACGTTATCGCTTCACGACCCTACCACCGGCCATTTGAGAGCTGTTCGGATTGGAGGACAGGTAGCAAGATTCATGTCACCGCTGCGCTAAAACCTGCTAAAACTCGTTGAAGGCGAGTCCTAGGACTCGGCTAACCAGAGCTGCTACTGATCCGGGCCAACCAAGACACACTTTAGGATCGCCTAAGGCTCATTAGCCAATAAGAGCCCTCGCTTAGTTACTAAAGAGCTGTTGAACAGCCCTTCATTTCAGCTGCTCGACAGATATGATGGCATGAAGTAGCGGTGCTCGTCGGTTCATTATCCAGTGGCGTTGGTCTACTCTCATTATGTTTGACTCATGAAACACTTCCAGGGTTTTCTACTGTTACTTCGTTCCTCGACACAGGTCACCATTACCCGAACCTCCGTCCGGAGTGTAGCACTTTCTTTATAAAATATTCATCTTTCCGCTTAGCAGGTGGTGCACTGCCCAGCGTCCGGCTTGCGATGCGCTCTTCGTCATTCAATTTGCTTGTTGCCCTCACCCTTGCTCTGCTCTCAGGTGCAGAACCATTTCCGGGTCCCCTCAGTATTCACGAAAAGCGCACTCAACCTCCCACGGGTTGGAGTCTGACGAGACGCCACGATGCAACATCGACCATTCCATTGCGGTTCGCATTGAAACAGAGAAACATTGAAGACATCGGAAACTACCTCTATGACGTTTCTCATCCCAAATCTCCAAGCTGCGGTAAACATTGGACCGCAGGAGACATTGCACGTACGTTTGCGGCGAGCGACGAGACGGTTGACACTATCCGTAGTTGGTTGATCGAGAGTGGAATTAGCGAGGAGCGGATTGCATTGGGTCGCACCAAGGGATGGATCCAAGTGGATGCGACCGTCCAGGAAGCGGAACAGCTGATGAACACCGAGTATAACGTGTACACAGTGCACACACATATCTGGCTAAGAGCACGCGGGCGAGTTAAAATATTGGTTGAGACCGGATTACCTGATACGAGGATAACAAGCTTGCGAGGTATACCACCCTCCGGAGTTCATCCAGCCCCATGTCGACTTCGTTACTCCATCTGTGCACTTCGACGCTAGGTTGAGACGCCGGTCCGGTGGTGCGAGTGCATCCCCAGCTCATGGTGTCGTACGACCGAGAGTTGGCGTGGGCCCAAAACCAGCTGATACTCCGGTCTCGGGGACCGTTGTTAATGGGCAGGAATATGATGAGTATACCACTCCGCATTGTCTCCGAAGGCTCTATGATCTTTTCTATAAGCCTGTTGCTACAGACAAGAACAGCTACGGTATCGGTCAGTATGCCTCTACAAATTTCTCTGATTTGTGCTCATGCGTGGTTTGTTGCTGTTGCTTTGCAGTGGAATATACGCCACAGGCTTACCTGCAGAGTGATCTGCAGATGTTCGCTCAGAACTACTCCGCTGACCTTCTTGGCAAGGAACCTAATTTGGTTTCCATCGACGGTGGTAGGTACCTGTTTTCCGGACCGAGGCAGGTGTAGCTAGGTGTTATACAGACTACTTATCAGAACTTCAGCATGAACGGGGAGTCAGACCTGGTCTCGCAATACGCCATGACATTAGTCACTGGTGACCAACCGGTGACGCTCTACCAGACTGGTGACATGGAAGAAGGTGGGATTAAGATGAAGAGGAGGTGGTTGATAATGGTTTATGATATTTTTGTCTACATTTTGTACCCCACATATGCTGTTTAGCATTGAACCGTCCTAGAAGTCACGGAGATATTTTTGATATCTATGTTTCTGATGTTTTCACATGCCAGTGGACGATGCACGAGGGGCTGAGGGCAGGTGGTGTTCGGTGTCCTACATTCACTGCGGAAGGGACAAAATAAACCGTGCGGAATAGGTGTAGATTAGACAGGAAATCAAAGATTAGGCAGAGTCCGAATGTAGAGTGCGAACTCTTTGATTAGATTCTGAAAGAACGACCAAATCAAATCTGAATCGCACTCAGACTATCTCTGAGAGTACACTATAGATTTTACAATCCTACCCTACAACTACGCTAATCGGATTCCGAATACCACTCGATTTCGGTTTGAATATGGCATGATTAAATTCACTGGGCAACGAAAACGGATCCACATCCGCTCGGTTTAGGAAAAAGAAGTACCCTGTCCGCCCGCTTCCAAAATGCCCCCCCCGGGCCCCCACCCCCAAAAAATTCTCCTGGTCCCCTACGTTTCCACGTCCTCCTGCCATGTATAACACGAGTCAACCTCAGAGACGCCCCGGAGGTGCTCCGACACCACTACCCCCTGAAAGCCAATTCAATTTTGATGGGCCTGCTGCTAGTAGCCAACCCGGGACGTACCATCAACCCCAATTGCCACTCGATAATTCGCATCTCCCAGAACATGAAGGCGACGGACCTGTCATACGTGATGATGTCTTCATGGCCAACCGGTCCGTTCCGCAGACACGCGGGCCTCTTCAACACACCGGGGTTAGCTGTTATTGTACCCTCAATATACGAACCATGCACTCACCATTTTCCAGTTCAACGAAGGGAATTATCCGCCGTTTCATGACCCACAGGGATTCGCGATGCGAACAACACCAACTCCTGGACCAGGGGGAAGTCCCGTCATTTTTTCTAATCCATTTCCGCAACAACAAAGCACCCCATACCTTGGCAACCGTGGTCAAACACCGTATTACGACCAACCTTCTCGTGTCAGCCAACGTGGAGAAACGCCATTCGAGGATTATCCTTCGTCCTATTCCTATTCAGGTTCCCGCTCGGCAAGTACTAGTCGTGGATCTATCCCGCCCCCAGTCCATGGTTATCATCGCGGCTCAAGTACAAGTACTAGTCTCGACACACCTTCACGAGATGAAATGGCAACCTTGTGTAATGAGGTCAAGCGCCTTGCTGAAAGTGCTCGTAATCAAGAAACTGTCAACGCAGAGCTCAAGAAAGCTAACGAAGAACTTGCCAAGTCACTCACCACAACGCTGACCGAGCTTGCGCAGCTACGCGAACAGATGGGCGACATATCCAAACCGAAACCTGTAAAGGATGGGAGTAACAAACATCCCACCCTCAAGGTTAGATTTTATTCTTCGTCGAAGCGGTGTAGGATTACTCACCTCGTAATCTCGTTGATAAGCGCATAGTTCATCCTCTTTTTGCATCGTTCTGTGGAATCGAATGGCAAGCACTTGGCAAGGAAGGGCGTGTTCAAGAATTTTTAGCTGTTCAGCCATTAGAAAATGGAGAGCCTTTCAAGGCTGTTGATGGTGTAAACATCTGGCATCCCAACTTCAAGGGCTCCGTGAGTGATAAAGTTAACTGCACATTCCTCGAGGCACTCATCAAGACAGTCTCGGAGAATGAAAAGGTAAGATGAAGAGATAGTAGTGGCCAAGGCTTACTTACGATCTGCGAACAGGCATTGCGAGAGAAAAAATGTGGTGAACTCCCCGATGAAGATTTCAAAGAGGATCTCATTCGTAACTGCACAAAAACATACTTTAGAAATATCCACAAAAGTTTTACTCACCATGCCGTGCCTGAGAAGGCTGCCAAGTTAGCGCAGGCGAAAATTAAAAATCGCCAAAGAGGACGCCGCTCATATGTAAGTCGACTGCTAATATTAATCCAGGTTGTTTCCTGACCACTTACAGACTGCAATGAAGCGTCGAAAGGCAGCTGAACAATTTGAGAAAGAGACATCACTTACTGGTGCTCAGGCGATGATCGATACCGACTTCTGTTCCGACAATTTGACGTGCAACGATGACAACCTGAGCGCTGAGTTAAGCGACCGCCGAAGTCAGATGGGGTTTGGAACAGGGTCTGAAATGCGCATTGGCTTGTGGTGGAGGTCATTGGATGTAAGCTAGATAATCGAATGACCATGAAATTGAACTCACAGCATGCGAAGTATATTGCCTTCATGCGCTACTTGGCATTTAGGGTCTCTGGAGGAAAACCAAATCAGCCAAATCAAAATACCCCTTCAGCAGAAGGGCAATCTGCTGCCGGTGGTGGTAGCGTGGCTGCAACAAACCAGCCCCCCAAAAAGAAATGACGGATGACAAAGACGAGTACTGCAAAGCAGCAGATTAAAACCGTCTGGGATGCACCTCCGTCATTAATGCACAAGAGACCACCGAAGTCTTCCAAGAAACTGGTTGCGACTCGACCATTCTCCTTCATGATTGATCCGAAATGGCAGGAAGCCCATGCCGACTTCAGACCACTCACTCCAAATCCAAATGTGCAAGAGCTGACATGGCTTGCAGGTTTCTATGATGCAGTAAAAGAAGGTAAATATCCAGTGATGAAAGGTGACCTCAAGTATTTGAAGGAGCTCTATGATTGGAAACAAACACTTGTTGAATCCAGGGATGAGACTGACGAACAAGGTGACGATGCAGATGATGAAGGTCCCGACGAGGAAGTGGCAAGTGACGTAGAACTAGAATAATCACATTACAAAATTACTAGAACAAAAACTTGTGAGCGCGCTGCTCAATTTCTTGCAAAAATGTACCTTTGCGAGGTCAACTGTCGCCCAGACCTTTTGCCTCTCTGGACTGATGGAGACTGTCGTCAACACAAGGGGGCTGTGAATCCAATCAAGGTCGATTAATGGGGGAAGTCGAGTTTCATTTCCATGGAATTCTCCTAGTTCCCA
>JBBPQL010001156.1:0-12262 GCA_038092515.1 Boletus subparvulus | reverse complement strand
ATGGCTGCCATTTCATCAAATCCTAACCGAATCCCTTGATCCTTGCACCTATAGAAAGCCAGGAGTAAGCACCTCATCTCATACACTCATATGTTAGGGCCCAGGTTAGATGCGGTTAGGGGTTATCGACTTTAGTGAAAAACATGCAAACATTGGGACAGTTGTTTGAGCCACTGTATACCTCCACACCTGACTATTCAGTATACTACACCACCACTAATCATTAGCCCGCCGACGATCGGGAGCCCACGAGGCCCACTCTCACAAAAGGTAAACTATGGTATATGAGACACTAACTATGGGACAGCTACAGCGCCCCTTATGCGCCTTCTCTACTTAGCCCCCACCCCACCTCTCGTAGCCATCCCCCTTACTCCCCACCATGAACGACCGCTCACGCGGCCAGGCACATGCTTACCTCCACCTACAAATCTCCAAAACACAAATGTCGGAAACGAATATCGGAGGTCGATGAGATGATGACTCGTGCATCTAAAACTGGCCGGCAGGAACGGCGGGACTAGTAGAGGCCTTACAACCTCTTTCTAGGGCAATCACAGAGTTAGGGATTCGGCGGGACACAGGTGTCCCTATAGCTCCTAGTTAGTACTGTCCTACATAGGGTTAGTCAACCCCAACAGGACAAAAATGGATTTAAAAAAGAAAAAAAAAAAAAAAAAGTGCTAGTGTCCACTGTGCTCTTTGAACTTAAACAATAGAGTAGACTTACTGTGCACACCAGCCACGGACAATGCAGACCAGCAGCGCCTGCTCCTCGTAGTCAGCTATATATGGGCCAAGTCCATATATTGTCTTTCGAAAGTGTCCATCACTGTAGCAAACGATCTCAGGCTTCTTCATCACTGGTTTCAGGCGTTGAAGGATTGCAGACAGCGAGTTATGAAACAGTTGGCAGCAGAACATTCGAAAATCCTCGTCTGAGGAATATTCCTTCATAGCTGCATAGATAGTAACATCAGTGAAATATTCATGTACCAGGATATAAACTTACTTTTTGGAATGGAGAGAAATCCAATAACAACTATGGCATCTTGATGCCCTTGTCGAACCGTATTATGGACATTACCAATTGACATATACAGTCGGTAATACTCATTATTGCCAGTTGCGACAGATACAGTAGTCTTGTCACTGCCCAGGACCACCAGGACAAAAGTTGATCCATGTGTTGTTGGATCTTCGGCTATTTTATCCTACATAATAAATTATAAGGCACCAAGTCAAGCGTAGCATAAACTCGAGATCAACTTTCTGCATGGAGCCATGCCCAATCTCCAGACATGAAATCTTGAAATCTTCGTTCATCGTTGTCCACACAGTATTCCCGGTAGGGCATATAGTCAAAATAATCTTTGAAGTCTGGGTTTGCAAGCATGTCGCGAATGCAAGTGAGGGGGTCACAAAACCAAATGTCTAATGTTTGGTCCATCCATGGCGGCCGGTTGAACAATGGTTGATGACCTGAATACTTGATGGAAAACTTTGACCATTTTGTGCCAGCTAATGGAGTGTTGTCAATAACATCATACAAATGTTTTGCGCTTGTGAATGGTGGCATCTTGCGCTGGGGATTACTTGGATCTGATTCGAGTAGAGTCGCTGCCCATATGTATATCCATGAGAGCATCAATTTGTTTTGCACTCATCTCTGTGCGTTGATATAGGAGGTCAGCTGTCTCAAATTGGGTACGATCGGTATAAGGCATCCAGTCATCATTTGATGTGGTATGAAGTGGAGGTGATTGCACATTGGGTGGAAGGAAGTCTCCTTGCGCAGCACAAGGCCGACCTAAAGATATCAAAATTTGTCAGTTGTCATTCAAACGTGAAACAACACAACCTTACCATTTAAATAAGGGTGGAGCACTCGACGCAAGGTCCCACCCATCCTCAATTCTTCATGCCATTACTGATCCGGATCATGCTGGTCCTTGTTTCCGGCTTGGAATGATACTGGAGAGGACAACAGCTGCATTGGAGGGCTGACAACATTGCATTGGTGTGTACTCAATACGCTACCTTAGACTATACTCACTGAATAACTATCCTAGGTCATTTCCTCCACTCCCAACAGTGATGTCGAGATTGAGGGTAGTCAGATTCCACCCTGGATCTCTCCACCAACAACGACATTGAGTTTGAGGCCAGTCAAATTCCGCCCTGGTATTCACCTCATATTCCCTCAGCTAGCAAGAGAAAAATGGAGGAGATTGTTCCGGACAGCGATCCTGAAGGCGATGAAACTGCTGAAAGTAAAATGCAGATTGACACTGATGTGACACATGAGGTACGAACCACAACATCAGCAAGTCCTGTTTGTTTCTTCTTCATGTCTCTATGCACTCACATTCAGTCGACATCACACCAGACATCGGTTAGCATAACCATGGAAGATACTCAGCCAGTGGCGAAGAAGGTCAAGACAGAGGCAGGCAAAGAGACTCAGGTCGAAACATGCACCACCACCACCTCCACAGATGCTGTCGAAAGTAAGAAGACTCGGACTGCAGGCACTGAGTCCAAGTCTCACAGCAACTACAAGAATAGCGATCTCCCTATACCTGCTGACCACAGATGGACGAACGCATTCATGGACACCCCCATTCTTTGGGCTGGTGGACAAGCAAATGTTTGGCCAATTCCTGATGAGACCCTGGCAACAGCACTTCAGAAAATATTTACCACCGTCCTACCCCGAAGTTCAATATGAGGTGACAATTCACAATGCAGTATGTGGTGTCGTATGTTACTACTTTCCTTCTTCTCATCCCCTCGTTTCCCTTCACTGAAATATATGGATAGGTGTGGCAGCGCCTGCTTGAGTGGCGCAGTGGATTCAGGTCGACTGCCCTCGTTATGGTCATTCATTTCTTTTGGAAAATCATCAAGTACTTGGATGATGCCAAGTTGAAGGATCCTGATGCAATGGTCCAAGAAATCGCTGGGCAGTTGATTTCCCCCCCTCATTTCCCATTTACGCATGAAGATTGCGATGATCTGGATCCTGCTTGCAATTTTCATTCAGACTTCATACTGGAACTCATTGCAACCACCCATTTGAGCAAAACCATCACTGCTGTTGATGTTCAATCTTTAGAAACAGCGAGACTGCAAAAGGGTTATGTGGCAGAGTGTGTTGTTGCCCTTGCAGCTGCTGCGGTAAAATTTCCTTACACTGCTTGATCTGATGTACTGACTGGTTGATTTGAAAGCTCGAGCGCGCATTCACCCTTGTTCGCGACGGTGTCATTGATGTACAGGATGCCTTGAAGGAAATGGCAGAAAAGAAGGGGAAGATCATGCTGCCAAAGAAATACAATCGTATGCCATCTCAGTCACAAAAAAGGGTCGCGAAAATACCGCTGACATCATTGCCTCTGCACATACATCGCTCGACCGTGGCCCCACCACTTCTGGCCCCACTGACGCCGATACCACTGTTGATCCACGTGCTTTACTCTGGTATTTTGTTCTGAAACATGGTCCGTATGAAAGTAATTGATGATTCTCTAGATCTAATCTAACTGTTCGTGCGGCCAAGCAAGTCTGAGTCACCACCGCTCATCATTAGATTCCAATTCTCGCTTTTGTCGGTATCCACCTTTTTCCACTTTTTCAAAAATTCAACTACTCCTAATTACCCCTTTTGTGCCTGTTCTATTTTCTAATGGACGATATGGCTCATCCCAGCGAGCCACTTTTTCCACTTTTTCCACTTTTCCCCAGTATTCAGATGCTTCAGCCTAAGTGCAAAAAGTGGCACACAAGTCAGATTTAAGGAAATATACTATTTTTCTAATGGATGGTCTTGAGCCACTTTTTCTACTCTTTCCTCTTGAGATGCCCCCATCCCAAGTGGGAAAAGTGGTGTACAAGTCGGATTTAAGAAAACGAGTGGCCTTATGCCACTTGCGCAGCGCTGTCACCTCAACCCGAAAAAGTGCTGAAAAAGTGCAGATAAGGCCGGATAAGGGCGTGACGATATTACTGATGTTTCAATCTGCGCCTCTTCCAAGTCTGGGTTTGCTTCGAGGGTGGCAGATGATGAAACCACTGCACAGCTGGAACTCAGTATGGCAGGCTTGCTTGGTCATGGCGAACGGAAACATAATTATCATGGTCACTACTTGTCTGAGTTTGGGGTTGACATCAGACGCAAAGCCAGCGTTGACACATCTTTGGCTGTGTTCGAGGATGCCTTAAATGTTGCCGTTGCGGAGTTTCCACCAATGAATTCCATAGTAAATGTCTCCATGTTTTGCTATGAAATTCTGGAAAGCTGTGACCATGTGGCTCTGCGGGCACTTGACGATGCTATGTCTGGACTCGTCGGCCTCTCCGAGAGCGGCTACAGAGATTTGATGCTCACCATGCAATTGCTGCGGGACAACATCACTCTCTGGACATCCGACAAAGAGGGTATGGTTCATATTTGTGATATCAGCAGGCTTGATTGGTTCACGGGCAAGTTTACACCAAGACGCATGTCCTATGATATCATCCATGGTCGTCTGTCCATCGCATAATACTGGTCCACCTCTTCCGGATTCTTGGTACCGTCAAAGCAAGGATTGTATCCTGCCAGTTTGTTGTGCAACTCCCCCCCCAAGTCATCCTTCCACTCTCCCCTAACCATAGTCTGTTTAGCAACGATGGATTGTGTTTAGAATTGCAAATCTCCCTACTAGTGGAGATGCTTTTTCCAATGCTGGAACTCTGAGGGTTGGGCAAGTATCTGTGTTTTCTTAGGATTGATTGGGTGAGAAGTTCATACTCATCGAAGTTGTGTTGTGTAGTATGCTCACTTCTCTATCGTAGATGGACTTGAGGCCCTTGGCTGATGGATCCTACTTCCATGACATCCAGACCACAGGGTCTCAGGATGTTAGTGTCTTTCTTTGAGATGCTGAAAATGTCTCAACAGAAGTTGGGCCATCTTTCCCCCAATCCCATGCAAAGCCCAGAGTCTGGTCAGAGTCCTCGAAGGAAGCCAAGTTGGGAAGATGTTATAGACCTCGGCGAAGATGAGCAAGCAGCATCATGTGGGTCACTTAATATATCCTGTACTCTTTCTGCTTGCAATCCAGGGCTTTCTAACAATTTACAGTTACTTACACTCCATTGAGTTTCCCTGAGTCATGTGGAGATCACGCATCATCACTTGATATCGCGGAGCTGGAGTCATGCTTGTACAAGACGGTTGGCGAATGGCAACGCACTCAGATTCCAGACGAGGAATGTGTGCAAGTGCTTCTCGCTCAGAAGAGGATGTTGGAGGCAAGGTATATGGAGTTAAAACCAAGAAAGGTGAAGCTTTGGGAGATTCAAGAGGAGTTGGAAGCTTCGGAGAGATGCTTGATCAGGGGTATGCAGGGTTAAAAGTGTACACTTCACTCTAAATATAATAATATAATGAATGTCCTGTAATAAGGCCCATAGATGTTCTCGCCGATTGGGTTATGGTTCCTCTAGTTGACTCACTCTGTTCGCCACTTCTGGTCACCGCCATCATGATGTTAAGCGAATGCTGGGTATATGATCGTGTGTGAGTGCATTAAACCCAAACAGGGACTTTTCAGGTGAACAAGCATTGTCCCACTGAGTATGATTAAACCACCAACCTTCATCACTTCAACACTTACATCCTAACATACAATCACGTTCTCCGTCTACTCAAGAATGGCCACCGAGATAGCGAAGGAAATATTGCAACAGAAATCTTACATAAAGGCAGCGAGGGTGAAAAATGCATTGGAATGCCGCCTTGCCCCATAAGATCATGTCTGGTGGAGGGAAGATTTACAGACTGAAATCATGAATACATTTACTTCATCCGTACCCTGTGACTGAACACATTCATAGACCAATGCATTAGTGTACCTGGTGGCGCTGAAGAATATGGGGGGGGACGTCCCAGCGACAATAATCAGGGTGTCATACCTCCTTGACTCCAGCAAGAGTGCCAAGTACATTTGGGCACTCGGCCTCGGGGACAATCTGGAAATCCCTGAAAGCGAATGGACACCAAATGTCACTGGTAGCATGCCCGCTGTTGATGTGTCAAAGGAACCAGGGCAGTGGTGGGTTGTATATGAAAACCTGGCAGGCAAACACAGTATTAATGTCCAAGAAGAAGATGCAGGTGAGCCCATATGTTTTCTTTCCATATCAAATATGATCATTCATATGTGGCATCCTTTTTATAACTAGAATTCAACCCAGTATGTTCATATACAAAAAATTACATTCCATGAAGATTGACTGTCTACAGAAATGTATGCAATGCAAAACTGATTGCTCGGCGAAATGTCTGGTCGCCAAAAACTCCAAAGGCTTGATTTCCGGGTGCCAAACCTGTAAACGAAAGCGAAAACAGTGTACAGCGTTGCGGGAGAAGTCCAATATCCAGCGAGTCAGGATGGTGCTGCATCGCAGGAGTTCATGGGATCATTTGGCGGTGAAACTCCATGTAAAATTCAAGTCACCAGAGATGGTTCCCAATGACACCGGCGATGAAGCTGAAGGATTGTCCCTTGTACCAGCTGCAGGTGAGGAAGATGTAAAAGGGAAGGAGAAGGAGAAGATCCCCATGACAGACTTACTACTGCCCTCTCAAATTGAGCAGGGCTATTTGGTATACGATCCAAAGATGCCGAATAAGAAGATTGGATCAATCAAAGTGGGTTCTTCGAAACCTGGCGAAAATGGTATTTCTTTGGAATTTGTTGTCAGGTTAATTTATGGCTGAATGTGTTCCAGTGACTGTGTCTATTGAGAAGCCAACTGAAGATGACTTCCTTGAGTTGGCGAGACTTCATGCAGAGCTCCAGACCTTGGAGAATGACCAGGACCTGGACAGAGAACTCCAGCAGTTGGGAGTGTGTCTGGTCCTCAACAACCAAGGAAATGCCAACAACATCAATTGGGGAGAGGAAGCGTGCATTCAGCTTTACGAAGACGTGGAAAGCCATTTGTCTGGAATTTGCAAAGGCAGAGAAGCACTTTCAGTGAAGCTTCAACAGCTTGAGGCTTTGGTAGTGGAGGAAGAGACAGAACAGTCTGGTATTGCAGATTACTTGACTCAGAAGAATTCCCTTCAATAATTTATACACATTGAGTTCAGCCAGAAAAAAATATAGCAGATCCTGTACAGGGTGAAGTTAGATCAGAACCAAGCAGTATGTGGAAGGTTCAAATAACAGTAATGGCGCCGTTGAAATGTAGTCATCACTCGGCATTATTCATGGTCAACTTTCTCAGGTACCAGCAGCCTCGGGGTGATTGGGCGACTGAGGACTTGGTCACCCATAGTGAACTCACAGCAGGTACAAAATTTGATTTATTTATTTGGATGACATGTTTGTAATACTGTAATCACTAGTTGAGCTCTCGTTCGTGTACTGTTCATGAAACTTGAGTGGACCATCTCTTGCCGTCCCTCCACACAGTGATTTTATACCATAATCAGTGAAACTGATCGGTGGAGACCTTCTCAGTCGCCAATGGGCAAATCCATGCAGTATCCACATGACCCATACATGTGACCATCTGTGATTGCCTAGTTGCATCCTGAGACATTGCGCCATTTTGAATCTAAAGGAATTTGGTTAGAAGGGACGGATGGCGACGGCTATGGCAATACCTGCACAAATAAAGCATTAGAAAAAAAGTAGCCTGTCACACCACATAAATGCAGCCCAAGGCGAAATGTCACACTACTAAGATTCTCATCGTTTTACTCGGGTCTTCCTGTCTCAAGCTGCCTTCCACTCCCTTGAGGACCATATTTGTGCACTTGGTGGGGAGGAGTAGAAACAAAGTCGCATCCGCGATGCAGAGGCAGAAGCCGGCATCGATGTTCACTCAATAGGCGACCTGTACACTCCCGTATACACATCCCCATGACTCCTCCCAGACGACCACACAGATCCCTACAACCAAGCGTCTTCCAGGTCACATGCCCCACTCGTGGCCAATGCCAGATCTCCATCCCAACGTGGAGATTTCTATGACGACGAATACAGGGACCATAAATCGTTCCGTTCGGATGACTCTGGTCCCTTGGTATCTACGACGGCCTCGTCTACAATTTTACAAATTATGTTCAACTATGGCCGTGCTGTTCAGGAACCAAGCAGTGAAGTGGCTTCCAGCACTGATGTGTAGTTGATGGGCAGCACCCTCATCAATCTGTTCAAGTACAGCTCGGGTCAGGACCTCACAAAGGTGATCGGGTGTTTGACCTCACACAAGTCTCGGCGACGTATACTTATAAGTAAATCAGCTAAGAGGTTCATGTGATGAGCACTTGATTTTTCAATGTTTCCGTTTCCATACTAGAGTGGGGTGTATGTAGTAAGGTGAGAGAGGTGTAGTAGTAGTAGTAGTAGTAGTGTGTTGTGTAGTATGTATGGGTGGGTGAATTTTACGGTGTTATATAAACATGGCTGAAAATTCTTTTAAAAACCGCCCGTTGGCGAGAGTGATGGTGATACCGGGCCAGCAAAGCAGAAAAAGATGGTTATGGGGAAAAGGTGACAACGAGATGAGCAAGATGGTTGCTTTGTATACTCTTTTCCCCTTTCAAATCAATCTGATGAGCACTCCACCCAAAACACAACCAGTTGTTACAGTAGGGTACTAGACTAATTTCCCAAGTTCAAAGGACCTCACAACCATTCCAGCATAGGTAACGCCTGGGACTGGACATTGACAGTGCCTTATTGATTCATGATCCCCCCCACTCTCCTCATCAATGTCGCCATCTCATCCTCCAGTGGAACTGACCTGTGCTGAAGGTCGGTGACCTGTTGGTGTAAGCATCGCTCAGCATCCAGGTCCTGGAGCACCACTGTCTGCATTCTATCAAGCAGAGGTTGAGTGTCTTGAGATCTGCGCTGAGTGAGTAATGCAATTCTTGCATCATAGTTCACCTCCAGTGCTGCCAGTGATGTAACATGCTCCTTGAGAGCCTGTTTCATTTCATCGTTCCGAAGATCAATCCTTGTGATGGCGGCTTCCAGCTCCAGGACCTGCTGATTGAAGTCATTGATCTCCGGATGTTGAGCTACCTCCATAGGCTCAGACTGGATGGATGCCAACCGTGTCTAGACAGCTGTTTGTCAATATAATCAACCTGGTATAATTATTGACTTACCCTCATCACAGATGCTCTTCTTTTGGTCCCGGATGGACCAGCAATCGCGTTCTAGAAATCAGAGTTGTTAGCAACTTCAGATCCCGATAAATAGTGCTTACCAGCTCAGGTTGGCTTGCCAGCGTAGGTTCAGGGTTTGGCTCAAAGGCCCACTGGTCATCTTTCTGATCCTGCTCAGGATCAGTGGCTTGGCTTTTCTCCTTGTCCTTTCCTGTCGTTGCCCTCACCTTCCCTTCGGTATCCTTCACCTTCAGGTTCATCAACTTGTCCCAGCTGCCGGCTGCATGGATGACTTGGCCATCACTGTCGACGATCACCGACAGGTCGTGGAGAGCGTTACACTTGGTCCTTCAAGTGCCACAAGCATCACAAGCATTGAATTTTTTGCCATTGACGGTTTTTCAAACAATGCAAGGCTGGTCATTTGCTACACATTGCTGGCACCACTGCTTTCCATCACTACGGGTGTCACAGCAAATATATGTATGACTCACAGGGCTAAAAAGCATCTCTATATCTCCTCCCTCACATGGTGTGCCTGATGATACCTTATGGTGTTTTGTCTCTCTTGCGCCGGTTGCCTTGCCAGTGTTGTCCTTGCCTGTGGTCTTCTTCGCCATTCCTTTGTCCTTGTTATCTCCATCATCCTGGAGATCTTGTGGTGATGGTCGTTTGATTCCACTCGTATGACGCCTATGCCTGAGAGGTTGGATTCCAGTCGATGGGAGTTGATTGGCTGGCAATCTGTCAGCGGAAGTGGTTGTGGTTGTGGCAGGCTTGGGAGGGCAAGGGGGAATTAAGCCGGTTGATTGGAATCTCTTCCACCAGTGAGTGGTGGAGTCGCTGAGTTCAATATTTGAAGGGATGCTGGAGTTGCTGACAATGTGATCTTTCCAGACTGACTGTGAGAGGAACTTGCTGACCACCTGGCTCTC
This sequence comes from Boletus subparvulus, assembly GCA_038092515.1. Classification (NCBI taxonomy): domain Eukaryota; kingdom Fungi; phylum Basidiomycota; class Agaricomycetes; order Boletales; family Boletaceae; genus Boletus; species Boletus subparvulus. The sequence continues at coordinate 2,149 of JBBPQL010001156.1, read as the reverse complement.
ATCAAAGATTTGGTCCGGGGTGATCACTTCCTTCGGCCACATTTGAAATTTCGCCGCCATATCCAACATGATATGGGGGATCTGTATCCCTGGCCTTTGCAAACAAATTCTTGCCGAAGTCTCGAAAGAACTCTTGAGCGAACAAAACCTTTTCATCTTGTATAACTTGCCACTTCCTCAGCGAGAGACAGTATCCATTGTCTCTCACCTGCTTCCTGTACTTTTGTGTCTTAATTGCCTCAAGTATCCGAGCGGCATGTGAGTAAAGCTTTTGTTGTACTTGCATGAATTCGGTGGACATGTTGGTGCTTGTACTTGGTTGAGTTCCAAGCTTGGGTGGTTCAGCATTGCTTTTTAGGTGAGCACCAAGCGGCATTAGAATATTGAATTTGTAAGTGTAACGAATGGGAATAATTAGGCAAGGAGAGAGTTGTATGAATAACTATCTTTAAGTGTTGTATATGTAATCGCGTCCATGCCCCAACATCAGAATCGAGCTCTGACCAAGTCGCTCAACGACTGAAGATTATACATCCCAGCGGCTGATCCTGGGTAGGCATAACTTGGAGTATCCATGAAGACTCGCGCTTGCTGGAACAGTTCTTTCACGGTTTGCCGCCGATGTTGAGAGTGAATTTCAAAGTCGGCCAAGTTGCTTTTCATTCTGCCGTTACCCTCTTCCAGTAATTGCGAGGTCTTGGCAAATATTTGGAGCAACTGATATCCCTTGTCCACTTCCTTGCTGCCTTCCTGTCCAGTGGCACACTTGGCTTGCTTCTCAATCAACCTGAATACTAGGTTGCATGCTTCTAGGATGCTGGACCAAAGCAGGGCACGTTTCTCCTCCGCCACTAACAATCATTTTCGCAGTGCCTGCAGTTGTCTGAAAAAAACTAAACTTCATGCACCATTTCATCAAACCAATATAACTTACTTGGATGGTGAAGGCATGGCGCTGGGAAATTGTTTGACGCCTCTGGCTTCATTTAAGTTTAATAACAATGATTATGTAATGTCGGCAAGCGTTAAGTCGAGGCCTGTTTCCATGATACCTGATCTGGGTAACAATGAAACAATAGGTGAATACATAATGCTGTTGCCAATTCAGTGCCCTTCAATCGAAACATTATCTGTCATTCACCTTGCTAGTCAACATGCCTGGATCCACCGACTCTGCTTGCCTCGCCACCTTACTTCACTGTGAGCTTAATCAAGCTCCAACATCATCAGAGTTTTCTGGCGGCTCTAATGCATTCAGACCTGAATCAACTACCCTCGATGTCATCCCTGCCACCCATGTGTTCCCATCCTTCGCCGCCCCTGCCGATCTCTTCACAAGGCAGGATAGAGTTACGACAACTCCTCTGTTCAGATCTGAATGATCTGCCTTGCCGTCCTTCCCAGTCCCTGAGCAGTTCATCTCTGGTTTCCTCAGTGGTACCTTCTCTCCAGTCCGACCTCAACCAACCCCCAACTTGCTCACCATCGGCATCGGCTTCCACTTCCATGAGGCACCTGCCCTCCAATCTCAGCCAGATCCCAGAGGCTGGTCAGAGTGAAGGGGAGTCAAGTTGGGATGATGGCAAAGACAAGCAGCTGTCAGGTGTCACAGTTGCTCTCATTCTGATTGCATCCAAGAACCATCTAACCATTTACAGGTACTTGCACCCCGGGTCTTCAGGGACAATCATGGTCTGAAATCTTGGAAAGGGAATCGCGCCTCTACAAGATAGTTGGCAAATGCCGACAAACCAACCTTCCAAAAGAACATCTTGATGTGTTGCTCACCAAGAAGAAGATGTTGGAGGAAATGTATGTGGAATTGAAAATGCAACAGGTGAAGCTCTGGGAAGTTCAAGAGCAATTGGAAGCTTCGGAGATGTGATTGATGAGGTGTTTGCGAGGTTGAAGCCGCATAGTACAAGGCACAGTAAAATGCAACTAATGTAATATTGCTTGGTTAGATGAATCAGCAAGCAAGGAATTGGCAATAATGTGCCCTTCTGACAGGAGCAGTGGTAGGATGCTGAATTGCTGCCAGCAATGGACTCGTTGGAAAGCTGGTGATGAGCCAGCCAATGAGGCACTTGCAGGTGAGAATCGGCCAACTGGTGAGGCAAGGTACTAGGTTTGACGAGCCACTCTAGTG
>JBBPQL010001155.1:0-12263 GCA_038092515.1 Boletus subparvulus | reverse complement strand
GAGGCTTAAGTGATAGCTGACTCCTATCATAGGACTTGTGAGACCCTCTACTAGAGCCAGATCTCAGTAGTGTGGATACTACTAGTCTAAGTGATACCTATCCAGCCCAGGGCATAAGAGATAGAAGAATCCAGTCTCTAGCCAATACCCAACCTACAAGTTAGTGGTATTAGCGCTAATCCCCACCTGATTCGCCATCTCCTTAGTGTGCAATAAGAATTGAGTTACCATAACCTATTCTGTGTGACTAAGCGAAATCATGTGAACTCCTCCCAACCTCTAGCTACTAGCAGCCACCCAACACTGACTAGAGCCTTTCTGCACGCCTTCATTAAGTGTAGCCCTATCAACACCAGACGCCACAAGAGACTTAGGCTTTCATATTCTATCAGTCCCCCTCAACTATCATTGAAGATTGACGAACACCCACATTACCAGTTAGACTAAGTATACTCACCGACTCAGCATATTGGTTGTTGTTATTGAATGTAAGTACTCAGTGGTTGGGAAACCAGCTGTATTCCTACCTATTGAATAGTAAGTACTATAGGTAGTTAGCTAGTGTAGGTAAATGTAAATGATTAGTATGCTCACCTCAGTGGTTGGGAAACCAGCTGAGGTGTAAACTAACTACGATGCACGAAAATAGTACGTGATTATGTAAGGTGGTGGCTATACGACCACACCTAGTTTGTATAATCCAACAGTTGTGTCGTCTAGGAGAACTAGTTTTCCCTAGCTTATAGTCTACCATCCGTGGAGGCGAAGATACATTGTCTGGGAAACCATTACAAGTTCTGAGTTATGTATCTTTGCCTAGAAAGATGACAATGGGGTGTTATCTCTTACTCATTGTTGCTTACTGTCTTGTTCTTATCTGCGGACAGCCTTTGTCTTACTATCCAATTCTATTGTATTGGATATGTGTTCCTGCTTACTCATTACATTCCTGCTTGTTCCATAGCCTTCTATGCTTACGCGTCCTATGCTATAAGTAGTCTGCCGCATGTACCATACTCCTCATTCTTGATCTACGCAATTCAGCGTTCTCTTGAGTCCAAGAGCAATCGGCTTTTGACCTAAGACACTCAAACTTCCTTTGACTTGATCATTTCCTTGTTGTTTTCTTGAGGAAGCAGTGTCTCTTCGTGAGTACCTCCCTCGAGACAACACTTGTTTCACTATGACCTACAAGAGTACATCGCACGTAACAGAATAGGTGCCTTTTCATTTGCAGTTTGTGAGTAGCATGGTTGTGGGTAATCCACATATTCAACAAAGTCTTTCTTGTTAAATGTGAAATGGGTGGATGTGCCCAAGTCAAATAACCACATGTCAGGTGGGAGCTGATGATCATGGGCATGTTCTTTTCCTTTTCCTGTGGTCTTGGTGTAGTCATCACAGAAGGAATGCAAGAACATAGATCTATTAGTGTCCATGTCACTACCTACTACAGACGAACACGTGAATATAATGTTATTCTGTGGCGAAAAAGATTGTGCATCAGTGTCTGAGAGATGTGAACAGGGGGGTACTGACCAAATGTCCATGTCAAAGCTGAACTCCTCTGCAGTCCCCAGGAACTGGTCCTTGTTGAAGATGTCGGCGTTGACATAGTAATCATCAATGTCAAATCCATTTTCAGACCCATTGATGTCAATGACTTCTTTGTCATCTTCATCCCAGGAACATGGATAAGTCTTCTCTTTTGAAGAAGAGGGTGAAGGGAGGTGCTCACCACCAAATGTGTTGGTGTGACAATGAGAGGGACTGGCGATTTTAGTCATGTCCTCTATGTGCTCCTCCAAACAGGGGTGCTTATTGGTGGGAATGCCATCAGACCAGTTGAAGTGGTGGTTAGCCACAGGATCGAGAGTACAAACCGTTTTGATGGTGGGCGTGATGCCCAAATGGTGAGTGAGGAAGATTGTGTTCTTGGTGTGAGGAACAGCTGGTTCCCCATACGGGGTAGAACCAGGCTTGTGTGTGAGAGCACAAGGATCAACAGTGGTCTGATACAAGGGCAGTGCGGCAGAAGAGATGATGGGAGCAGAGTGGAAGGTGAAGGAGGCAGCGGATATCTCATTGGCATATTGCCTCTTTTGCTGGTTCATCTGCTTGTCTTTGCTAGCCTGGGAGCATTTGCCCCAGTGGCTCTTCTTCTTCTCGTCCTTTTTCTCAAATGAGCCCCCAGCCTGCTGCTGCAGTTTCTGCTGTGGTTGCTACTGTGGTTGCTGCTGCTGCTGGAACTGGGGATCCCGCCCCTTATGCTTGACAGCCATCACCTTATTCACTTGTTGCTGTTGCGGCTTGCACTTGGTGATATATTGCTGCCATGCCATGATGGTGGTGTCCTCAATCTTTTGGAGAGAGAGGTTGGCGATCTCATCTTCCTTTGGATCCATGTTGAGAAGTTGGGCGATGATGTCCATATAGCAGGGAAGTTTAGCGAGAGTGATCATAGCTTGAACATTTATGGGGATATCATACCTATGTATATTCCTTCAGATGAGCAAAATGGTGAGCAAGCTTTGCGAAGGAAGGAGAGGGATGGTTATTCTCAGGGATGACAGTGTCCATCATTGCTTTGAACTCCATGTAAATAGAGGAGATGGAGATTTTGGAGAACTGAGTCTCCAAACCATCCCAGATCTCCTTGGCAGTGTCCTTCGACTGCCACTTGTCAGCGAGGTGGGTCTCAACTTTGAGAAGAATGTGCCCAAGGGCCTTGTTGTTGTCATTGTCCCATTCATTCTCCCTGGTGGTGCTTTCCTTGGAAGAGTCCGTGGGGTGGGGCCTGGTGATAACCCACCAGAGACCAGAGGCACAAAGGAAGTTCTTCATAAGGGGCGCCCAAGCAAGGTAGTTGGGGCTGTGGAGTTTGGGGACAGTGGCGCTGAGAGAGGTGGAGGCAGAGGTAGACATTTTGAGTTTCTGGTGTGGGGTGAGCATCAGTACTAACCACAATCGTTATAAAGGAAAGAGAAATGAAAGGGTGCGAGTAAATCACATTCCTGAACATTCAGAGCCCTGGACCCAGAGTGACATAGTCTCTCCATGTGTTAACCAGGTGACATTTTTATGTACAGAAGCATTGACGCATAAGTGATAGCTAGGTGGGCAGCAGGTACCCTTTCAGGTGACCTGATCCAAGAGGCTCTTGTGAGGACTCTGTTCCTAACCATAACTGTGTTTCCACATTCTGGCAGTCCAGCGTTGAACACACAGGACATGTAAAATGTTCTGTTCCAATCCCAGCAAAAATGCATAGGATGGATAGGCTGGACTCTGGCAAGTAATCACACAGGAAGTCCTGTAGAGTCACTAACATCTAAAGATGCTAGTGGGGCTCATAACCTGTTGATACCAGCATGTACCGGTAGAGGTTGACTTAGCAACACTACATACCTGGGGAATGTTTAGAGGAACTGTGTGGTTCAAGGTTAAGAGATCTATTCAAACTCAGATGACTGAGTCTGTATTATATAGTAACAGATAGTGTGTGAACTTCCTACCATACTAGTGTAACTACTATTTCGTTCAACAAGCTCAACAAAACTGGATCCATTGGTCATTAGAAGAGCACACAAGCCCCATGCTTTCAATGGCAAGACTGGTTTACAACTCAGCTTCGACTATCAGAATAACACCAAGGCATGGATGACAGCATCCATCTACCAGGAATTGTTGTCAGAATGGGATAGGAAGCTGTGAAACGAGGGGAGAAAGATTCTTCTTTTACAGAACAACTTCTTAGGGCACATGGTTTCTGATAACCTTACCAACATTCATATTGAGAATTTTGCCCCAAACCTCACAGTGCATGTGCAGCCCAATGACCAGGGGATCATCCGTTGTTTCAAGGCACATTACTGTGCCAAATTCATCCACCATGTCATTGATTATTACAAAGCAGATATCACACCATCTGACATACTGTATACACCATTAACCAACTCTAAGCAATGTGAATGGCTCAGGTCGCATGGAACAAAGTCGACACTACCACCATCTGAAACTATTGGAAAAAGGCTGGAATTTTACCCACCCCACCAGCACTTCCATCTTCTGAACAACTTGAACCTGCAGTCCCAATCTTGTTGCTCATTCATTCAACCAACTCAGACACTGCTGCCACAACATTTGACTGCATTTCACACACCAAGACACTCGTTACCACTGCATTAGACAAACTTGAAGCTACCAGGCACTGCAGCATTCCAACTGAATGGATATTGCAGAACTTCTCAATCTGGCAATCAAGACCAACAATATTTTTGGTGCAACCAACAAGGACATCTACAATTCCATGATGGAGGCCAGAAATTTGAAGGAGCAAGACAGGCTTGGTGACAATGACAATGTTGACATTCCCGAACCAGTCCCAACACATTGTGAGGCACTTCAGGCTGCCCTCATCCTCAAGAGATATCTCAGCACCTCCAATGATGATTTTCTGTTTGCCCGCAAGCTGGAGGTGATGGTAGGCTTGTTTGGACAGCAGACTCAGGTGGCTGAGATGCGGGGCATGACAGAAACCAAGCTAACAGACTTTTTTGCTTGTAGATAGCTTTATTATAATTCAGAATGGTTGTCATATGTAGAATGCTATCTGAACATTTCACACATCTGAACCCTTGAATACCATGACCCCATAAAACCCATACTCCCTCATAACCCATACATTATGGGCACTCCCAAGGGGTATGGGTTATGAGAGGTTCGACTGTATGCTGTAGATTGATTAATGACATAAGGATGACATAATATAGCCTTTACATAAGGTATATAACCATCTCATGGCATTCCAGGGTCTAATGTATGTAATGAGAATACAAAGTCAAACAACTGTTTCAATAAGTTGTTAATTTACTATGGCTGCCATTTCATCAAATCCTAACCAAATCCTTTGATCCTTGCACCTATAGAAAGCCAAGGGTAAACACCTTATTTCATACACTTGTGTGTTAGGGCCCAGGTTAGGAGGTATTGGGGGTTATTGACTTTAGTGAAAAACATGCAAACATGGGACAGTTGTTTGAGCTACTGTATCCACTACCAATTGAGTACAGTATTGGACCAGCACTTGTGCCAGCAAATTTCAAGTGGCTCATATTCCACAATGCAATAAAATTGTATAGATCAGGAATTGGGTATGGTTTCATATGTATGTATGTAGGCAATCTCAAGAAATAAATTGGACAGGATCGGTAGTGTTGTGGTACTGTAACAGAGGGTCTGAATTTCAGGCTTTATCACACATGACATCACCAGTTGTGCCAGTCCAAAATGAGTATATCATAGTTATCATTCTGTAACATCAACCGATAAGCCCTTCAGTTGTCACCTGTGCTCCCACTGTTACTTTCTAACCCATCATTGTTGTCAACATCCACCACAAGTTCCTGGACACTCTCAATGATGGGCTTGGGCAAGGGTGACTCTAGCTTTCCCAGCTTTGGCTGAGCCCATCGAGTTTGACACCCCCCTGCCTTTGCCAAGCCCCTCTCTGCCTCCCACAATGCAAGTTCATCCTTGTACATTTGCCTTCAAACTCAATTTCTTTCAAGCCATGCTGTTTCTGCCTCCTTCCACAGTCCCATTGCTTCCACTCGCTCATCCCTTTGTTTACATTGTTCTTCCCACACTTCATCTTCTTCAACAACCACCTTTTTGTGTTCAACCACCCGGTCATGGAACTCATCACCAGTGAGTAACCTGGGCAAACCATCTCCTATGAGTTTACCCTTCTTTTTGTGTGTGCTTTTTTGCTTCTCTTCTTGTGTGGCCAACTGACTTGAGAGTCTCTCACAGAACATTGCCTGCAGTACGACACTTGACTGCACCCTGGTCAGCTCTGCTTTCAACTGGTCTTTGCAAGTGTATGATTCACGCAATGCATCCTGGTAAGTGCATTCAGTTTCATCCTTGGGATCCATGTTGAGTAATTGATGTTTCCGTCTGCGAGTAGGTGTCAACAGAGAGTGAATGAATTGTGGAAGGCAATTAGTGGATGCAAGGGGTGTCTTTGCAACCAGAAATAATGTCGATGTCAAAGCCAGGGCTTCTGCAGCTTCTCCTACAGCCATGCGCCATCCTGCTGGTGTGATTGGCTGACTGGCAACACCTTGGATAATGTGAAAAGTATCACTGATGCACATATCCAGTGCCATGACATTAGCGCCATCCAATGTAGACAATTCGTGGATCCGAGACATTGAGGGAGGTTCCAGTAGCAGTATGCTCAAGTTGATATTGATGAATTGTGGCTGAGATCGTGCAAACAAGACTGGCTTGTGGTAATGGTAACTGGCCCACAGACGATGTTTCAAAGCTAGGGGCCATCATCTCTTTGGTCACCACACCAGGGTTGAATGGCCACACCCCTGTTTTCTGGAATGCTGCATGGATACTGCTCAGTGTAAGCACTCTGTGGTGTGCTTGTGCATAGACAGTGACAAAGTTTCCCTTATTGACAGCCTGTCTTGTGGAACTTTCAAATTGGTTATGTTCCTGGATCCAGTAGTGCTTGAGTGGTCCAAATATGATGACCTCAAGTCCCTGGTAGACATGTGTGGTATGTGTGGGATAACACAGTGTGTGTATACCGTTGTTTCTGGCATATTCAAGAAACTCCCTTGTATAATGGGAGTTGTGCCCATCAACGAGAAGAAGTCGTGCATGGCCATTGACCTTCTTGCAAGTCTTCTGATTGAAGTCTTCAATCCATAGTCACCCAATCCCACCACCTGTCCAACCTTTGGATGAATGGGCAACCCTGCAATTTGTGTGAGTGAGATTGTCACTTCAACAATGTTTACTGCTTACTCATGATGCTTTAAGGTCATTGCCCTCGTGCCATGTAGTCAAGAAACTCTGGCCTTTATAGATTACAGTGGGTGGTATCGTTTCACCATCTGCACTGATTGTAACCATGATGGTAATGTTCTCTCGATTTCCATCATGCTGCTGATGCTGCCACTTCTTTCTTGCAGGTCCAATAACTCATTCCCTAAAACCTCCTCCTGGCTGGAACCCTGTCTCATCTGTTGCCCAGAGACAACCCTGCTCAATGTTATTCGCCTCAATGGTCTTCCCAAGTAAGTCAAACCATGCCTTGTTTGTGTTCTTGTTAACAGCATGCCCACAGGCAGTGTCAAGTGGTGTGCTCCAGTTGGGTCAACTGGCCAGAGTGTTGCTCCAAGAAGCAATCTATCCAGTTCATGCCCACCCCTGTCTCTGGGAATGTACTCCCCAGCCAGCCATGTAGGATGTTGTCAACATGAACTTTTAGCGATTGATAATTGAGAGGAAATCCTCATGCCGCCAGATCAAGGCTGAACAGAACCATCTGCTCTTCCTCCTCTATGGTAAGCCAGGCATTGGTTTCCATGTTGAATTCATGGCAGATCTGTCCTCCTTTTAGCTGCCTATGCACAGTCTCCCTGCTGACATTTACAGTGGCATAGCCTGCTTTCTTCCACCACTGTTCCTCAACCTCATGACAAACCATTCACAAACTCTTCCTCTTCTCTTCTGGCTTTTGCTGTTGTTCCTGATATAAAGTGGTCGCATCTGCAAGTGCTTCCTCTTGATATTCCAATATGATTTGTTTCTTCTTGGTCTGTGACTTTGAATGGCCTGTTATCCCCTGAGACTTCCCTCAAATGTGAGCTGCTTGTGGATAAAGTTTTAGCTACAATCATTATGGCATAATGCTCTCCATTATCATCTAGCCTATTTAGGTAGATCTTTCCTTCTGATTATGGATTAGATACATGATAAGGCCACAAAACATGCTGGTCCCTGGCATGTGTCTGGCAGGAGAACAATGTTCTCATCCACAAGATTGAAGACATATGATTGTTGTTAGGGCTTAGCTTTATGGTCTGTGCAAGTTCTGAGTGCCCACAATTTTTTTCCAGCTGGTCAGCAATGGCACAATCTAAAATGATCGTATTTTTGGAGACAAAACAAATGTTGTTTGAGATCTGCCAATGCAACATACACTAGGGGTCTCTATGTACATAGCCAGCTGGCTAATTCACTAGTTGGAAATATTGTTGTGGCCCCATGGTGCAAGATTTAAGTTGCTACATTGCACTGACACAAGTGCCGGTCCAATCTGTACACTAACAGAAAGTTATCTCACCTCTCACATCAGGAAAATGTCAACTTCCTTATTCATCCTTATTTCATCCTTTTTGCCCTTTTTGAATAAGGCCACCCTCTATCTTGTTTCGTGCTTATTTCAGGCTTATTATGCTTATTTCACTCTTATTTGCAACACAATAATCACTATTTACTCATTAAATACAGGCAAAGCATAATAAGAAGCAGTAAACAAGGCATCAGAAAAAATGTAAAATAGGGCAGGGGCACTGTGGGTGTATTTGGTGTTGCGCCCATTGGCTGGAAGGGTCATGGTGGCCATGGTGGTTCAGCCTGTTTGATGGGAGGGCATGATGGGTGTCAAAGGGCATCAAAGGGATGTCACACCAGTGGAATGGGTGCTGTGCATTGAGGTGTTGTATGGTGGCCATTACCATGTCATGCCAATGGTTGTGCACTGAAGTGCTGCAGAATGGGAGGGGGGCACAGTGGGCACATTCAGCATCATGCCTGTTGGATGGGAGCAAGGTCAGAGTGGCATGGTTGTGCCCATGGGATGGAAGCCTGAGGGGGCCACAGCTGGGGCTTGGACATCATGCCCATTTGATGGAGGTGCCACGGTGGACATGGTGGTCCAGGGCATCACACCCATTGGATGGAAGGGGGCCATGGTTGGGCTAGGCATCATGCCCATTGGATGGAAGGGGGCCATGGTTGGGCTGGGCATCATGCCCATTGGATGGGAGGGGGACCACAGTTGGGCATGATGGTCTGGTAGGGTGTCATGCCCTTGATGGGCTGCAGTAGGTGTGGTGGTCCAGGGCATCACGCCCATTTGATGGGGGGGACACAGTGGGCGTCATGCCTGTTTGATGGGAGGGAGACCCAGCAGACCTTTGTGTCACACATAGCATGTGACAGAGCAACTTTTGAATTTGGGTTAGCAGGTGATTCAGAGAGCAGGATTTGGGGCTTACAACATGTGTGTATCTGGATGGGTGGTTGTCTACCATACCAACCGAGATTCGCAAATACAAGTACCTTAGCTGGATGGACCGCGATAGCCTTCTCTACACCTGCCAACACATCTGCGACAACAAGCGAATACTCGTCAAATTTGTTTGAACATACTCGACAGATGCTCATCAGGCATCCGCAAGTAATGGCGGAGCTCCCACATTGCTTGGTGATTTCGATGTACTATCCTGTGGCTGGTTGGTCATCGTGATGGAGTTGCTTGAGGAACCGGAGTGGGTATGGAGTCTGAAGATCCTTGACAAAGCCAAGCAGCACATGGTTCGTGCCAAGGTCAGGGAGCATGTGTTGACTCTCCATCAACAATTGGGTTTTGTTCACAGCAACATTCGACCTCAGAATGTTCTTGTGAAGCGTCTTGACACTGGGCATGGACATACTTTGTCTGTCCGTTTAGTTGACTTTGACTGGGCAGGGAAGGTCGGCAAGGTGAAATATCCATTCCTCGTGAATCCGGATCTTGACTGTGGATTCGAGAGGCCAAACGGCGTCAAAGGAGGAGGCGTCATTACCACGGAACACAACCTCACTATGGTTGACTTAATGTACCCGGACCTAGACATTGACACACTGTAGGAAGAGAATTTTGCAAAATTTCACAGTAGTTATTGTTGTGAGTTCTTGCAGAATTCACGATCACTGTATTACAAATATGTGAAGCATGTGACATGCGCCGTCCATAGCACTCCATACAATGCGTGCAGTACATTCCTGCTATCTTGCAAGCCACTGTCCCTACTTTACTGTCTTGCAAGACAATCCCATCACGCAACATTCCTGCCATTGTTGTCTTGCAAACCCGCTGCATATGCCATCCTCCGACTCATCGTGAGATTCGTGACGGTGTGACAACACTGAATGTCGTTGTCGCCCCCTGTACAACTAGTGCATTCAGATGATGAGGACACAACAATCAGCCGCTAGTGAACGTCCTCGCTCATGGTGCGTCCTCGCTCATGGTGCGTCCTCGCTCACGGTGCGTCGTCACTCACGCTCTCAGCCCACGACCGGCACTTAACTTACCCCATGACGACAATGCCCAACCGACAACCGACGACGAACGTCGTTGTCATCGCTCGCAAAGCCAAGATGAGGACACGACGATGATCACTGCTGTTAGTGAACATTCAAGTTCTCACTCACGGTGCGTCACCGCTTGCACTTCAGCCCATGCCTGCTCAACTTACCCCACAACAACAACAATTGCTGCCGCTAGTGCCACTGGCAGTGATTGTCGTCATTTCTCACACCACCGATGCTCTCAGACGATGATGCCGCGACGATGACGGACAGCGATCGTCACTTGCACACAGACACAATGAGGACTCAGACGGTGATAACCGCCGCTAGCGATTGTCGTCGTCGCTCGCACCACCAACCCACCACCAACATTCTCAGACAAACAAAGCTCACACCAGAAATGCACTCAGATAACAATGGTGGACAAAGATGATGAGATTATGGTGATTGCATGGTAATTAGTACAGGGTACTACTATGTGAAGGCTACACAACGTACTGTGGCTTAGTACGACGTCATTCAATATTGAATGTTGAGCCATTGGTTGTAGCTGTGCAAGTGAGGAGGTGTGAGTGGGGTCACACTGAGCAAGTGCAATGGGCCGAAAGTAACACAGCGAGTGGGAGCAATGCAAAGCGAAAAGCGAACGAAGATATACTAGGACTAGGCACTGATATGGATGTAAAGAGTCTCTTGCTCTAATGCACGCATAGATTTCATCGTCTTGTTCAGCGCGAACGCTGCGCGAGTATGATCCAGACGACCTGATTCGTCCACCATATGTGTAGAACGTTGACGCGATCTCGCTCGCCAAACCATCGTCCACTGCCCACATCGTTCCAATCACAGAATGGAACCCAATAAACTGCATTGCCGAAGCAAGATGGATCACCTCGTCCAGACTCTGTTTGTCCCCGACAGTCGTATGACACGCAGAGAGATATGCAAATTCGGGATTCTTCAAATCGCACCCGATGATCCGTTAGATTGTAAAGTGTCCGTCGTGCATAGCGAACACGGACTCGAAGGGCTGTGTCGGATTTGGGAGACCATGACACGCAAAGTGGGCCCATTCATTCTGGCCAAGCTCTTCAACGACCCTAGAAACGCAAGATGCCTCTCCATCTATACGCGTGAAAGTGGCGAGGCCGTCGACGCGATCATGAATGTTGTCCAGTTCCGCGCCCACAGAAGGCAGTTCGCTCTCGCCAGCAGCGTTGGCTTGACCGATGGCAATGAAACGTTTGTGTTCAGTTGCAGGGTTCGATGAATCGGGCCGTCTGGCGCGAATGAGGGCGGTCAGGGTTGGGGTGTAGGACGAGATGTAGAGATGAGGGAGATTCTGTTCGCCCTTCCTAAACGGACCTGCAGTGTGCAAGGGCAGCACAGAGAACTCGGCGGTGGGACACCACCAGATGTGCAATTGAGATGGATGGGACATCTGGAGGCAATCAACAATGGGGGAAACGATCCGATCCCAAAGTTTGCGTAAGACTCGGAACGACGCGAGCTCTCTCGTCACATCATCCCCCGCTGCGCGCACAGTCAAGGCATTGAGCTCTGTTGACCCTCTTCTCTCCTGTGCTCCGGGCATTTGCACTGATGTTCTGACTTGTTGCACAGCTTCTTCGGCACGTCTATGGCGTCCTCGACACCTGGGTGTTCCCATCATGTCCGTTTTGTCTTCTGGTATGTGCATCTTCGAAGCTCGCTGGTCCCTTTCTCTCTCTCCCTTGAGCTCGACACTTGGTTCATCTCGTCGATGCCCTTGTTCGCTGCCAGCCTGAGACCCGTGGTGTTTCTGTGACGAGCCCTAGCAACAGAATGGTGGGCAATGGTGGGCGATACAGCGAAGATGGGCGAGGTGGGCAAGCAGTATGGTGGCCCATTGGTGGGCGAGGGTGGACGAGACAGCGAGGATGTAGAAAACTATAGTGTAGTCACTAGTATTAGCAGATTAGTACATACCTGTAGAAAACTATAGTGTAGTCACTAAAGAAAAACTACAGTACTTCGAGGCTGAAATAAGGCCTGCTTATGTAAGCTAATAATGTTCTAACCCATACGAAATGGATTAACAACACTCCCCCTCAAAG
>JBBPQL010001153.1:0-12276 GCA_038092515.1 Boletus subparvulus | reverse complement strand
ACCATCCCACTTCCCCGACGAACGCACGAAAACGGACGTACATCGTCGATTCGCAATCACCACACGTCTTTTAAGCCGGAAGCCCCCATGTGAAAAAGACCAGCCCACTCCGGTATCGCTGGCTCAGTTCAAGACAGCTTCGAGGACGGCGTCTGTGAAGGATCCATCCCATTTTTGCGGCGAGTTGGCTTTGTGGGCGCGGACAGTGAAGCAGGTATTGAGCCAGAGGACCCCGGCTTTTGTGGGTGGCATGAGGTCTCTGGATGGGTGTGGTCACAATTTGAGAAAGGACGTGGTCAAGGAATCAACAACGGGAAAAAAAGAAAGAAGGGTGGAGGGTGAGGGAAAGTGGTGACTGGCCCTGTTTTGGGAGGGGAAAAGGCAGGGATGTCACTCGCGAGTTGTTTATAAATGTTCCTGAGCGATCCGGGCAGTTTCGTCGGTGGCAAGACGGAGAAGGAGAGTCCTGAGATGTAGGGTCAATACGTGGGGATGTGGCTCGAGTACGCATGGGTGACTGACCGTGTGTTTGGCCGACGTCGGGGTATGGGTCCTGACGTGCGGCCAGTGGTGAGCCGGAGCGACGAAAAGCGAGAGACGACGGTCTTGCCTGTCCTATCACCTTGACGGCATCGAGTGGCGGCAACCGTGACCATGAATAGATGTCTCTAGCTGGGTGAGCTTGAATACACGGGTTCGTACGCGGACCTGGACCATCGCGGTGTATACACTCACCTGGTGGGTATACTTGGTCTCCAAAGTCAAGAAATGTTTAAGCTGTGGGCAACGTATCAGCACTCTTCTGGAAGTGGGTGTAAAACCTCGAAATGTAACCCTGCGAAAAACAGGGCCAGGTAGTTTCGGCTTCGAGCGCCGTCCTCCACGGACCACGACGCGTCTATTATGTCCCGTTCGAGATTCTCGACGATGTCGCTCAGGTCTTCAGTGGCATCGCCAGTGGTGGTGGTCGACCTAGGGAGAGGGTCAATACGGTGCAGGTCAGGTAAGACGATGAAGGGGTGCTGACGTTGTTGCCTTGATCTCGATCTTGCGCTTCTTGGACCCGGCGCTGACTTTTCTGAGGAATAATGGGTGTCATTCTGGCTGCCTTCATCAGGTGAGTATGTAGCGGGTCAGCGTGAGTCAAGTGCACGTTACTAGCGCTTCGGACGCGTAATAGGGAGGGCCAACGCATCGACTTTCTTGGCATTGTGTCGAAGCGCTTCATACCCGTCCCCTATCGCGCCCACCTTCGTCCTCCACATAGAACGCAACACACTTCCAAACCCACCCTCCAAACCGCGACCACGGCACCGCCCATGACTGGAATCAGTCTCACCCAGCGCAAAGTCTTGATCATCTCACTTCCAAGTCTTTCATGTTCATCATCCGCGCAAAGTTGTCCTCCTCGAACTCGGTCATCCGTTGAATCTCACGTGCACGATCCGGGGGCATCGGGCCCAGGCCAAAGGAAGGCTCGATGTGCGGTCGCGACGGATCTTGGTGAAGGAGAGAGGAGAGCGTTTTTGATTGACGCTGGGAGTGTTTATCGCCAGCGTTTTCGGTGTGGGGCACCTGAGAGCTTGTAAATGATATCGCGGTCATGTTCCTCTTCGTTGTCTTTCCCGTCTCCGGGGCTTGATCTTGTTGTCCAGATGTGAGGGTTGGGTAAGGGGTCTAGTGAACGAAAACGCTGTCAGTAGGCATCGATGAGAGCGAGCAAGTACTACGACTTACCGTCAACAACGTTTTTTGAGAGTCGTCGACGTACATACGAGCGTGTTGAGCGACACGAACCTGTATGTAGCAATACAACTGACTACAGCGACCCCGAGGGTGACGCTTCCTCGACTTCAACGTTCTGCATGATTTGCCCCCAACCCTCCTCTTTGTCCCCCTCACCTCCATTTCTGTCCCCGCCGTCTCTGTCTTGGCCTGCGTCTTCGGTAGCCCAAACCATTTCTTCGTCTTTGTCACTTTCGGACTCCCCGCTCGCCTCTTCCATCACGGAATCTTCCTCCTCGTCCTCATGATCAACTGCCTTGGGCAGGTGCTGCCACGGATGTGACCTTTCCTCTGTTATCATCACAGCTTTTCTTTCATCCTTACCGACATGGCCAACAGAGTCGACACGTCGGACACGACGACCGCCGCGTTTTGCCAAAGACGGTCTCCCAATCAAGTTTTGCTTTCATCAAAGCGTGACGCAGGGACGGGTCAGATCACGCGCGACGTCGAGGTCTGTCCACCCTCTTCTCGCATCCAATCGCCCACTCACCCACTCATGTAGCGACACAACAGAGAAATCGTCCCCAACGAACGACTCGTCAACGTCCTCGTCGACGAACAACAAGCCTCGCCTTTCTCCGCCGCCGGTACTACCACTCCACCGAACTCTACCGTCTCTCGCTCTACGTCGAACCGCGCGGGTTCGTCCAAGCCTGTATTCGCGCGGGGGAGTACCGCCATATCGGACCCGTCAAGGAGGGGATGCCGGGTCGCGCGTCGGGGGGCGCCAGGCAGTGAGTGTGTCGCGTTCCGTGTCGGACGTACCTTTTCTGTAGAAGGGGCGTGTGCGGGTGTCTGACGCGCGTCGTGTGTTGGTGCTTTAGACGCGTTCCGTTCACGGAAGAAGACAGGGATCATCTCGCGTATTATATCGCGACGCGATGTCCGACGCAGGACGGACGCATGGGTAACAATGCATATAAGGACCTCGAGCGGTTGGTACGTGGCGTTGCCCGTCGGCGGTGGCGTTGCTTATATGGTGGTTTTACAGGGCCAGACGAACGACCCGTCGTGGGTATGGGCGAGTCGACATACGTTTCATTCGTGGCGGGAACATTACAAGATGAATGCAGCGAGGATGGATACGCGCGTGGATTATTACCTGGCACGATTGAAAGACATCGGACATCATTTGGGTCACGACCATCGGAGGCATGATCATTGGCGTTTGAGACAAGAAGGAGGAAGAAGAAGAAGAAGAAGAAGAGCGGCAAGGGGTAGAGAGACAGGACGGTGAACGCCGGGAACAAGTCCGTCCGGCGGTCGCAGCAGCAGGATGGGCGCGCGATTATCTCATGCGTCACGAACAAGGTCTCGTGGCCTTTGATGAAGAAGAGGGAGATGGCATACAAGAAGAAGGGGGGAGGGGAAGTTGTTATCCAAGAACAACAACGTGTCAAGCGCCATGCACAATGCCCACGCGACATTCAAGAGACCCAGGGGGAGCAAGCGCGTGTTTCAGATGACCCAGTGCGCGACAAGGACAGTCACGTGGTAGTGAAGAATCACAAGAAGTCGAAGGGAGCGATCTTTTTGGAGATCCTCTCTACCTAGGCAACGCTGATTGCGTCGCCTCTCGCTGCGGAAAAGGAACCTCGAGCGCCAGATCCTACACCAACGAAAGTGGTCGAGGCCCCGGTATCTACGCTTGAATCGACCAATCCACCGAGTTCACAGCAGACGGTGGTCATGACTCAGGAACGCGTCTTCGTGCAACGGGCGCGCGTGCGTGGCGCTTCTGCGCAACCGGGACCGCCCATAACCAGGGAGACGAGGACCTTATCGGAATACTCGGGTATGGTCACGTTCATTTAATCCCCAACCCCAGCCCGGGCCTAAATATCAGCTTGCACGACAACGGAAAGACCAGGGAGGCAGAGAAAAGGGGAAAGCGAGAGAGGAGGCGCTTGTTTCGATTGAAGAGGACGTGTCAGTTCCTGTGACCGTGGGCTTTCGACGCGGGAGACGTTTGAGGACAAGATGGCCGTAGAGGGGTTGCTCGAGGGAATCGTTCCGAGTAGGATCGATGGGGGGAGCGTAGAGAGCGTGCACGACGAGGACGACGGGAACAGTGACCGGGACATCATGCCAGAGTTGCCCCAGTTCCAAGAGATTGAGATTGGGAGCGCCCCGTCGGATTCAGACGATTCGGAGACGCATGGATCGTTGGTACGGGGTGTCGTTCGGGGATCTGCTGGCGGGGATGAATCTGACCAGGTACGAGGACGAAGACGAAGAGGATGTGGATCGGATCGAAGGAATGGCCGGTGGGTCGTTTCACGCTGTACCTGCGCCGACGCCTTTGCAGCCCAGGGTCACCTGCTCGATGGCGGCGACACAGGCGCGGACGTATCTCCAGATCAGCCCTCGGAGGACGTGATCGGGGAACCAGCGGCAGCTACCGACTGCGTTTCCGAGTCCGGGGATGAAAGCCTGGGCGGTAGGTGATCGCTTTCAGGAAGAGGAGAAAAGGATGCCGGATGCACCCACGTCGGGGAGTCGTGCAGCCAAGGCGGTGAGGGGAAGAGGGAGGCGGGTGTGATGGGGAAGGTGGTTTGAAGATACCCAGGTCGGTTTTCTTTTACAATAATTTATGATACGTTACATGCATACACTACCCTACCGGCCACCATATGCATATGTTTCTCTCTTGGTCTCACTGTCCCTACACATGACCACTGGTACTCCTCCCCGTAGTACTCCTCCATCCAATGTCACGTGAGGACACGATGTGACAATGGTGGCTGTACACTTTGGCCCTCGTCGCCTGTCACTATCGCTCTAAGCACCATGTCAAGCGCATCTAGTACTTCTAGTGACTCTGATCTTGAACCGGCGGGTTCTTTGGCATTCAAGTTCGACACACGATTGCATCATGATTATGCTGTTACCCACGTGTTTCTTCCTGTCAACCTTCCCAAGGAGAACGGCTACGGCACTATAGAGAAGGATCACTCGCTGGCTCGTGCAGTGTGCGCTGCTTCCCATGCTTATAGCGCACACATATATGGCACCTCTGAGCAAGCTCGGTGGCATCGCATTACGAAGATGCTAGACAACTTGCAAGTCTCGGTCCAGTCTAAGCATCTGGACAAAGGCCAAGTCATCTCCCAGCTGCGCGGAATGCGAGCAGGAGGTAAGTTCATAGATCCTCTGTGGATTCGCGCTGATGATCTGTAGATATCCTTACGTTCCTCATCCGACCTCAAAATGCAGCGATTATCCTCACGAAGCGGGAGGATTGTACGCTGTACGAATCATTCGAGGTGTCCCCGAGCGGTGACGCTATAGAGAGAACAGCGGGGTCTCTGATATGCTCATATCCTCGGTCGGCCATCGAGACACCCAACGAGGTGTTTGATGATCCCGACTTCCAACTCGAGTTCGCCAGTTTTCTCTCTCGCCCGGGCGCTGTTGACTCGGATCTTCCTCCCCCTCCTTCCACTCGTCCGCAATGGATTACCGCACTTCTGACTGGCATCATGCGAAGTGTCGGTCGCGCTGCGGACGTAACTCGCATCACTAAACGTATTCGCGGCCACGTCAGCTGGTCGCAAAAAGACCACCCGATGTTGGAGACTTTCTTTGGCATGTATGATCCCGTTGCCGATGGCGTCTGGCGTCGCTCTTCTCTTTGGCTTCTCATCAGGGTCGCAGTACAGATGTCTGTTGATCGATCTCCTCTCGGACGTGCTTCCTATAAAGGATTCACGTTGTTCGTCATATGCACGCTTGCAGGGAACGCAGACAATACAAGGCTTTCCAGTGATCTACTCCATTTGATGTCATCTAAAATTCTCCGACGTTTAAGCAAGCTTGGCTCCTCTACCCCTAACTGGCTCTCCGAAGTGGCGCTGAAGACATGTACTCGTCTTCAAGAGATCCTTGACGACAGGTGGAGGCAGCTGAGAACCCGCCCATCCCCATTCCGGAATCCTTCCCAGGATGAACTTATCAGAGACACACAGCTCTCGCTCCTGGACAGCCTTGAATACATTAGCAGTGCTCTCGCGGATCCCGGTCACACACCTGTCAATACTCCCTTCCATCCCTCCCATCGTCACCGCGGCACTATTGAGGACTTCTTGTCTTCCAACGGGACCTTCTTCGAGGAGGCATATGATGCTGACCCTGACATTGCTCTCTATGACGTTGAGCAATCGGTCGAGCAGGGCATCGATGCTTGGCTTGCCTGCGTTACAAATGTGAACGAAGCATGTGCGCAGCTCGAGATCTTGATGGATGGATATATGATGGCTGCTCACCAGCGCCGGAAGCTAAATCCAGAAGCTAATTCCATGATGATTTTGACGGCGATTGAGCTGTTTGTCGCACTCGACAAACTAGTCGTGAAGGAGTTTCCCATGCTCGCCGACTATTCGCCAGAAATCCCGATCGCCTTCCTCGAAAAATTACTCCTGCGCAAGACAGCCAGTCTTCATCGTCTCTCCTGCGCATACCAGTATCTCTCCGCGCGCCACTCCCAATCACGTCCGGGATGGTCGGTACTTTCAAATCGATTCACCGAAGACAGTTTCCCTGTCCGCTATTATGATCAATCCCCACATCTTCAGCACCTCAAAGCTCGCATCGAACGGGACGCGATGGTTAGTGCACATGCCAGCCCGGAGTGGGAAAGTGCAAGTCTCGCAGATACCCATGATGGATACCAAGAATATCAACAGCATCTACTCGAGCGACGATTAGCGGAGGGTGCTGAGGTTTCCCAATCCCCATTGCCCGCATCGCCCTTACAAACCAAGGCTCTTGTATTTGAGCTGCAATGCCCGGTCTGCCTTCGTATCTGGCGTTCTGCTGCACCCCGCATCTTGTTTTATTTCTACAGATTCCTTCCTAAGGATACCCACCTCGATTCAGAGGAAGTAGAGAATCTACTTATGCTTGATCCTGAATTACAGCCTTACTTTGTCGATTGTCCAGGGCCGCCCCTCTACTTCCAGATCCACTGTGTTTACGTCTACCCAGAGGGTCACCAATCTCGACCGTTAGGTTACGCGATCCTACATCCGACTTCTTCGGGCATGGGTCTCACAACGTGGTTACCAATGAACTTTATGATGAAGTTCGACGATGATAAGAAGTCCTCGTACCACCTTCAATACCAGCTTGAAGGACATGAGAGGTGTCTCTCATGCAAAGACTTGGCAAAATATGTGATTTATACCTCTCACACCCCCAACGACGTCTTGTCTGCTCAAGCGGACTGTCCTACGGATCTTTCCCTTGACGAGTTCATTACGTTTGCGCACTTACGAAGCGGTGGCTTGCTCCAATGGGTCAACATCCTGCGGGGGCTACGTAGTAGGACTCTCAACTTCCGTCGTCACCAAGTTCATTTCCTCCTCGCGCAGGCGGCCTTTCAAGTCGGACCTCTCGATTTGAATACTGGAGCGTGGATCTGGCATCAAGAACTTCAAGACTCGTCCTTTTGCAATGGCCTCCTTGAAGAGCTCCACAGTTTGTTCGTGGATGTTGGCGCTTGCTCGTTCGACGAGCTGATGATGAGCACCATTTCTTTGTTGCTCACTCGGGTACTTGTGTCGAGCCCCAGCGAAGGCGTCTCTGAGCGAGCCATCGGGCTTCTTCGGAGCGTACGCGGAAAGACCTTTAGCTGGGTGCAAGAGTTATCATACAACCTGGCCAAGGCACCTATGAATGGAGAACGCAGAAATCTCTTGCAGAACATGGCTGCTACTTGTCGAAGCACGTTTGACGTTGACCCTACTACTCTCCCCAAGCTTTTCCATTCCGCGGAGGATGTTGATGCCCTGCTTTCCTGCGCTTCCTTTATTCATGCACTCCGTCCAGACTGTATGTCAAATTCTGAATGTCGGCACCCCCCAGCACTCGGCTAACTTCAACCCTTTAGTCATCCGTGACGAATATTCACGGCTGCTCCTCGAACGAGACCGTCGTCTCTCTTTTACTCTTGAGGGGGTCTTGAGGGATGCAATCCTTGCCGATGCATCAGATTATGGCATTGACCTTGCAGTTAGCAGGATTTTCGCTATCTATCAGCCAGGTGCAGACAGATGGGAGCCGTTGCAGTATCCAAATGCTCGTTGGCTTACATGCATGGCTGGAGAACCCGCGGAGCAACCTGCGCGAACAGTGCACCTCAACCTGCTTGATGGGGCACTTCAAGTGGATGGTCAACCATTAGGTGGATTGCCGCACGGGTTTATGGAGTTTCCCGAATGGCAACACATCTTTCGTGATGTACGTACATGCTGTAGTTTCTGACGTTAACAAGTGTTCCTAACTATCATCTACAGCAAAGCTTCTTTGTCATACCATCTACTCTCCCAGGAATGGATTTCACGACCCTACCCATCATGTCCAAACACAAGGTAGGTGTACTATGGCTACGTGACATAATCATGATGGTTCAAATACACGCAGGTGCACTTTTCTCTGCGAGGTCACAATCCGGTGATTCGAGCACAGTACAATCAAACGGGCGATATTCTCGAGCTGATTCCCTCGAGCATATTGCGGGAAGACCTCCCCCCGGCACTCGTCAATGATCATGTTCATTGGTTGAATCTGTCCACAAAGATCATCGAGATACGCCCTCTTGCACTGCTTTGGGAAGAATCGTCGGAGAACTGGAGGATCGATTGCGCATCTGGACAATATCGCACGTACAAGGGTCGCGAGACCCTTATTGACATCCGAAGCACAACCTGGGAAATGGTTTCGAAGTGTTTCGAGTGTCTCAACGGCGCCGACAGCAAGTTTCATACCGAAAACACCCAGCACAACAATCTCCTAATCACCATGTCCCCTATCAGCTCTCCCCGATCTGCACAAGTGTCTCAATTGTCCATCACACTGCCGCTCTACAGCTTATCATTTTTTGTCAATGAATGGGGAGAACTTGAATCCTGTGACTTCAAGGATATGGTTTACGACGAGGACCAATGTATTGGGGCATTGTTTGGTTTAGAGAACCTCCTCGTCCTCCGGCAGAGAACCCACCTGGTTGAGGAACTTATCTCCAGACGTGTCCTCGTACCGAATGGCTCTCTCCGAAATCATGGTGATCATCAGGTTCAGGTTGCCCTTCAACGTGAACCCTATTCTTCACCCGAGGAACCATTATATCATGTCTACGACGTGGATACCGAAATGGGTTGCTTGATAGGGAATGGCAGCTTGACGAGCGTGGAATATCTTGCTCGTCTGTATGCCAAGACTAGTTACCATCGACCTGATCCATTGACGGGCAAAACGGGTGCTCAGGCAGCGCTTTGTCTCTTACAGTCAGCTGGGTGTCGGTCATTCATGAAACTCGACGCTTTCGACAATATCCGTCACGGTGGTCTTGGAGATTCGACGCAGTATCCTCAAATCAGCGCCGCGTACAAGGAAATCCAGAAGAGATATGACTGGAATCACGACACACATCTCCACCCAGATATCAATGCATCAGACGAGCGTAGTGCCCGGCGAGCTGCTTATCTAGTTCCGTGGAATGCCACTGGACCAACCTCTCCGGAAGATTACGATGACCTGAACTGCTCCACCTCAGAGGAGTCGGACTTGGAACTTGAGGAAATCGTCTCTACTGCAGCATCTGCTATTCACCGCTTGTCCTTCGATGCACCCATTATGAGCACCATATTGACCCAATGGGTGGAATTGTGGAGCGGCAACGAGGTTCGTGTGTATACTGTTTCTCAACCCTCACTGCCTAACGGCCCGAGGGTACAGTCACCAACCCCCGATCTTGTTCAGACGCTAACCACCAAGGTACACAACATCCTGGAGAAGAGGGAGGGAAGTGGTCTGCGATTTCAACTGCTATTCCTGCTTCCCACGACGGCGTACTGTTCACCGTCCCATCAGGTTGCCTTCCTTTCAATGCTTATAGCATTCGCTGAGCAGTCCCAGTCCCATTTGGGCAGTCCACCGATCCATGCCGACTGCAAGATTTCGGACGGATATCGTCCCACTGAGGAAGTCGTATTTCATCTTGTTATCTTCTGTCATCTCCAGGAGCGGAACTTGCGTCGGCACACGGAGAAGCATACTATCGATGCTGTTGTAGAACACGTGCACAAGGATTGGCCATCTGATACCCCATTGGTTGACTTGTTGGATTCTTGTTGTCGGGACGTGCCGGGTTTAACATCCAGCCTCCAACGATTGTTCTCCAGTTGTTACCGCAATTTCAATCTCAAGAGACACCTCATGCGCGTCCTCGCAGAACCTGGACTACCCACCTCTCCACGCCCGGTCTTGTCTCTACAATATATATCCAACGAGCGTACACCATCGCGGATCACGCTCGATCAGCTACTTTCCAACAGACCGGCGCCGGAGCTACCGCCCCGTAACATGTTCCTGCGTAACAGCCATTGCAAGGGTAACATGACATCGTCAGATGACATCCCCGCGCTAGACCAACTATTCTCGTCTCTTCGGGCCGACCGCTCGTTTCAACGGGAATACCTTGCTCGCCTGGACACCAGCGCATAATGTGTTCGCAAGGAATCTCAAATGTCTATCAGAGTGGCAGGGGAGAATCTCATCGAGGCACTTAAGAAGCACTATGCCCAGTGCAGAGTAGACTACATGGATGGTTTGGCCACTCTCAAGCAGAGTTTGGGTCCAACGACCGATCCGGATGAGCAAGTTCTCGAGCGATTTAGTCAATGGCCACCAATTACGGCAGATGTTCTCTTGCGATATCTCGCATCTACGTCGCCAATCAACCTCCCCGGACGGTGGAAGAAATGCTTGGTTTCACTCGCTTTGCTCCTTTTGAACCTACAGCGTGCCCGAAGAATGCTACGATTTGCATTGGATGGTCTTGACGAAGAGTTTTCGAAGGAACTAGAAAACGAGGGATGCGATGGGTGGAATGCTGAAGAGTACCCAGACTGGCTATTAATCCAAGTGCGTTTCTTGTTCGGGAACGTGCTTCTATTAACATTGCTTCTTGGCTTTGTTAGATTCAAGGAAACTTTCTCATTCGTCGCGCTCAGGCAGAAGGTGCAATGGAGTTGACATCCCCACAATCCGGGGGAAACACTGTGATGCAGCTCAACATGGGCGAGGGGAAATCATCCGTGATCATCCCCATTGCTGCTGCTGCTCTCGCTGACGGCAATCAACTTGTCCGTGTCATGGTTCCAAAAGCATTGACGGTGCAGATGTTCGAATTACTAGTTGGTCGCCTTGGCGGGCTCGCTAACAGGCCAATATACCACCTGCCCTTCTCTCGTACCTCCGACTCGGAGCACGGCAGTGGTAAGGTGATAAGCTTGCAAGTCGATCATCTACACAAGTTCATGTCCCGATGCATGGCTGAGCATGGAATTCTACTTGTCCAGCCCGAGCACGTCATATCGCTCAAGCTGATGGGCGTGGAGCAGCAGATACGTAAAGGCAAACTCGCAACTGGCCCGTTACCGAAGCCTCAGAAATCGATTTACAAGTACGTCACGGCAGGTCTGTCACTCAAATCGGTAGGCATTGATAGTTCTGTTAATGATTGTTGATATAACTAACTATTTAACCTCAGCTGCCGACCGACAGCCTTGTGGGTAACATATTTCGATGGCTAAGCCAGGCGTCCAATTATTCAAGCAAAGAGGACACTAGTCAGGCTGACCACCATGCCTCGCACCCTGGGGATGCCCACGGTACTTCGGACAGCTCAACCAAATGGCTGAACCTTCAGAAGTGGATTCATTCTCATGCGCGAGATATCCTGGACGAGAGCGACGAGGTCCTTCACACCCGATTCCAATTGATTTACACGATCGGCAACCAGCAACATATGGATGGATACCCTGACCGATGGTCGATTATTCAGCAGGTCCTTCGTCTCGTGAAGGAACGCGCTCACACCCTTTCAAGAAATCACCCCGACGCCGTTGAGTATGAATACGGTCCACCTGGATCGTTTCCACATATTCGCATTGTTCGGGCCTCTGACGTAGGTCGACACCTAATATCAATGATTGTGGAAGATGTGATGGCTGGACGGCTTCCCAATTTCAAGTTTCAACACACCTCCCCGGAATTACAGGATGCGATTCGTAGTTTCATATCCGACGAGGATGTCCTCCAGGTTCCCGAGACGCCCGAGAGGGTGGAGGAGTACGCTAAGCGTTCTCACCAAAGTTATCTTTGGAGCGGACTACTACTACTCCGGGGTCTCCTGGCCTCCAACATCCTCTTGTTTGCTTTTGCAGAGCGGAGATGGCGTGTTGACTATGGCCTTCAAGTTGCCAAGGAGTCGCGATACGTCAAGCGTTCCCAAACCACCACCGTGACAACGCTTGCGGTTCCATATCGAGCCAAAGACGTCCCGGCACGCAACACACAGTTTGGCCATCCAGACATCACCATCATCCTCACATGCCTATCTTATTACTATACCGGCCTCAGCGAGGAGCAGCTGAGAGTCTCTTTCGAAATTCTACTCAACCAAGATGACCCATCCACGGAATA
>JBBPQL010001152.1:0-12278 GCA_038092515.1 Boletus subparvulus | reverse complement strand
CCCAAAGCTTGGTAATGAGCTTGTCCTTGGGAACACCGAATCTCTTGGAGTACCTGCCGGCAAACTGACGGAGCGTGAAGCCCCATCCATGGAGACCGGAACCGAAGGCGACAGTGCCCCTGTCAGGGTAGACCTGGACGTCACCAAGGGCAGCGTCGTGGTACGTGGAGATGATGACATTGACAGTCTCGACTGTGCGCTGGAATGATTGATAAAGGTCTTCCTTCTGAACTTGGAGCTCGAGGAGAGCACGATCGACCTTGTTGATGATGATGACGGGTTTGATACGTTCTGCAAGAGCCTGACGCAATACGGTTTCTGTCTGGACACAGACACCTTCGATACAGTCTACGACAACGAGGGCACCGTCTGTGACACGGAGGGCGGCAGTGACCTCTGAGGAAAAGTCGACGTGTCCAGGCGAGTCGATCAAGTTGATCAAGAACTCGTTGCCTGATGTGATGGGATTAGTAAGACTGGGACAGTCTGCGCATATATGCTAGCTCAGACCGTCTGTTTTTTGCTTGATGACATCGACATCTTCCTTGTCCATTTCAAAGTACATGGAGATGGCGGTCGATTTGATAGTGATACCACGCTCCTTTTCGTCTTCACGGTCATCTGTGAAACGCGTGGCTCCGGCCTTTGCTGATGCGATGATACCAGCCTTGGAGACGAGGGAATCGGTGAGGGTGGATTTTCCGTGATCGACTGGGGGTTAGATAAGATTGCGACGTGGGGCGATCTCGGGGCGACACTGACCATGGGCGATGACACTCATGTTACGAATGTTGGTAGGCCGGTCCATGAGGCCGCGGACCTGGTCTGCTTAGGATGAGGTACGGACGCAAGGGGGCGGGCGGGAGGTCTCACCTACGGTGAAGTTACTGATGGGATGATGAGCATGATGATGATAAAGAGAGTAAGGGAGAGGACGTACACCATGATGTCTAAAAGTGACAGATAGAAAAGGAGGATAGGAGGATGGGATTTTATGTAAGCTACGCTCGTCTTGATGCCATTCACCGTTTTTCCCTCCGAGTCAGTGACAATATGTCAGTCAGAATACCCATCTCCAAACCGGAGTTTCTTTGCTCAATGTGACTACAAGCTTACCCTGGATTAATCACAGGAATCATTCTTCCCAGCTGACTCACCCCTGGCAGCACCGTGCTGTCTGGAATCCGGATGGTATTGGATCCATGGCTGACAAAGCGAATGTGGGCGTTAGACGCTGCCGGGCAGTCGCGAGCCCGCGTTCTGACTCGTCCTTGCTGTCCTGGGCTGTGTCCGAACGCATATCGATGCGCCAAAATGTTCTATACTGCGACGCTGAGGGGTTTCAGCGGGTTTCCCGAATTAGATGTTGGCCAGTTTTGTGCAGGAATGTACATTCTGTCCGAGTTCCATCCAGCGCGGGGAGGAGTCGGCTCGGACTATAATTGGGTCGTTTTGGGGTGCTTATAGGGAGCAGAAGGGAACGGGTGAGGACGTTGAGCTTGAAAGAATGGTCGTGAGTCCGAATATCGGTGCGCACATGGTGTCGCGAAAGTCCCTGGTCTCGAAGACAGAAAACCAGAGAAGTGGTGGAGAAGGGAGTAGATATGCTGGTCCTGGGTGAGGAGGAGACCGAGTTATCCCTGAGCACAAGTATCGTAGGCCCTCTTCTTTGAAATGTACGGACTTGACGCGTATCTCTCAGACAATGCATCAGAACGTGGCTTGTCAACGATTGGCCTGAAAATTTTCACCATTGAGATGAGTCATTGGTCGAGGTAACTACCAATTTACCCCCTCGCTATGATCCCATATCTCGCCGAGCTACCCTCAGAGATATATGACGGGATATTGACACATCTCCCTCGGGACGAACGGCAACAGACTACCTTGTCGCTTACTCGAGCTATCCCACGTTCCCCAGTGCCGTTGCACCACTTGTTTGAGCACATCCGCCTCAAGTCATCGGAGAGTGTGGTGCAGCTGTATCGTCGACTACAAGGACGCCTCGATGAGCCACACTGGGTTAAAGAATTCTCTCTTGAAACATGGAGTGTAGACGCAGACGTGGTGGTCAACCTAGTGGCTCTCCTCTCGCGGCTGTCCACGATTACACTGTTTGTTGGGCCAAATTTTGCTCCGGAACATATGGAAGAGATGCTGGAGAAGCCAAGGGAAGCATTGAGTTACATCTCATTGCGTTTCAGACCATAGTAAGCCATGGGGTTTCTCGTGACTGGCAAGGCTTGCTGCTGACTGCAACTTCAGTGTGCAGAGAGCAACATATTATCAGTTTCTTAAGGTGGGAAGGGACAACAAATGTATACTCGTTGCTGACTTGTGAAATCAGGGTGCATACTTCGACACTGCCCTGGAGGCCCTTTCTCGATGGCCGGCAGCCAACCTTCCCACCTTATCGATCGTTCAAGACCCTCTGGACACGGAAATAGCCCGCAGACACCGTTTCGCACAACCCCTGGTGTTCTTCCGCCTTGACCCGATCCATACATTGGCTTGTTCACCATATCTCCGCTCTCTGACCAATTTGCGGCTGCGGGTTCCGTCCAGACAAATTGCTACTTTTATCTACAGCTCACCTCGTTCCATACCTGGGCTCCGCATCCTAGATTTATCGACGTGCAAAATTCGATTGACTGACGTGGAGGCGCTGGCGGGGCGGTTTCAGCAGCTAATGCATTTGATAGTAGATGGGTGTAGCGTTACGTACGACACCCAGGAGAGCGAATGGGCGAACGTTGGAAAGACTTGTGCGCTAGTAACTGTCAAGGCAGCCAAAGAACGGGAGAAAAAGCTCAAGACTTGGCTAGAGGCTCACGCGGTTCGCACTAGCCCGGACCCAGAGATTACGACTGTACCCGAAGAAGAGGTCGCCGCAGCAAGACGTGCCCGCCCAGGTCGTCGAGGATTAGCCACTGCAACGATATCATTGCGAGATCCGCCAAAAAGCACGGCGCCTGTTATTCGGGCGAACATAGTGGTCCCAAAAGTTCGTGTAGTCCCATCACCCCCAACTCTCTGCTCCTTGAGCACGACAACAAGCACGTTACACAAGGACAAGCACGACGCCATTCGGGCTCAGTTCGAGAGAGGTTGGGACGAAGGCCTCGCTCAACTCACCGCCATCCGGAGCAGACTGT
Organism: Boletus subparvulus; assembly: GCA_038092515.1. Taxonomy (NCBI): domain Eukaryota; kingdom Fungi; phylum Basidiomycota; class Agaricomycetes; order Boletales; family Boletaceae; genus Boletus; species Boletus subparvulus. The sequence continues at coordinate 9,123 of JBBPQL010001152.1, read as the reverse complement.
ATCAGTCATGGAGAAATGGCGTGAAGATGATGCGTATTGCTGGTGACCAAGGTATGGAGGAGGGCTTCGAGGGTTTGGAAGACGTTGACGGAGAAGGTACGTTCTATGGGAGAGATGGGTCTAGGAACATATGGCCAGTACCAGTACTGTGTCTTGCAGGCGGAGTCCCCAACTCTGTTCAGCACGTGGATGGATGCGGCCATGCGGCAGCTACCTGTGTGTGGCCAGATGATATCTAGGAACATGAAACAACTTGATGTATACCAACTAAGGAAGGGAAACTGGAGACAGAGTTCACTCTCCCTCAAACAGAGGACGGTGAGGGTTGACGAAGAAGGTTCGTAGCCAGTCAGCTTCCTTCTCCATCTCTCGAAGGGATCGAGGCGGCCTATCGTCATCGGCGTCGACCTTGAGTGGTTCGAACCGGCCATCAACGCCCTTGGTATCTATAAAACGCTGAGAGAGAGAAGCTTCTGACCGTTCCAAAACAGGATATATGTCGTCCATCCTCTCGGAGAAGTGGTCGCCCTTGAGTTTCCGGGGAAGGATATGGAAGTGGACGTGGGGTACGGACTGCCCCGCAGCCTTGCCGTCCTAGAGATGGTGGATGAATTTCGAACAGCCAAATCATCGTTGCGTTGGGACTACCTGACATGCTACGGTGAGCGAGTCTGCACCGTATTCTTTTTCAATGACACGACCGACGTGTTGGACGGAACTCATGAGGGACGTTAATTCGGGCGTTGTGAGGTCCGTCAGCCTCGGTACGACACGTGTGGGCATGACCAGGACGTCTGACGGTGGTTGAGTGCGTGGGTGTATGAGGCAAAGAACGAGACTCACGGCCTGGCACGATTGGTTTGAGGTTCACGATGGCGTATGAGAGGGCGGTGCGATAAAATGCCTGCCTGGTCACTTCAAAGGTGGAGAACAACAACGGGGCAGATACGGTCATCGTAGGGGTCCAAGGTCAATTGGTTGCACAGCCACCCGTGCAGCGGGGCCATTCTGAACGCGTGGGGTGACGATATACATATTCGCCCGTTCTTCCACTCGCTCCATCTTACCCGGCCCGGAAAACATGTCCAGTCCGACAGATCTACATCTACCTTCAAGTCTCCCATATCCAATAAAGGTCGCCTCCCTCGACGTCAAACAGGGTGCCTCTGTTGAACGCGGTACCCGTTTTCTCAGCTATTCTTTCAAATATCAACCCTCGACACCCGGAGCACGCCCCGAGATCCGTTTCGGAACATGGGATTGCCCCCTCGAGGGCACCGTCGAGGCCTGGTCTGTTCGTGTAGGCGACGAAATCTCTCTCCAGAGGTCCAAGCAGAAGCCGGTCATCACAATCCTCGAACCTTGCAAGCATGGCGTCCAAGTCGGTGGCTTATGTGGGATCTGTGGAAAGGATATGACTGCGTGGGTATCATCTTTTGTCTTCTACGGGCCTCTGGGTCTCATCCACCATTTCCAGCTATGACTACACAGGCTTCTCTGATGCCTCGCGTGCGTCTATCCAAATGACGCATTCTGCCTTTGGCCCAACCGTATCGATGGAGGAAGCACAGAGGATAGAGAGGGAGACTGCCGAACACCTCCTCAAGTCCAGGAAGCTATCCTTGATCGTCGATCTTGACCAGACAATCGTTCATGCAACTGTTGATCCCACCGTTGGCGAATGGATAACGGAGGGGGAGGCTTGGGAGGATAAGCAAATCAAAAAGTCGTCCACAATGCTCAAAGAGGATGGTTCTGACTCTTCAAATGACGAGACTCCAGAGGTGGACGTCTGCAATCCCAACTGGGACGCCCTCAAGGACGTTTGCAAGTTTCGGCTCGGTCCGGAATCATTCAGCCTACCTTCATCGAGGGGGTCCTCCAAAGTCAAGGGAAAGCAGAAAGTCATTGAAAGTGAGGGTTGCATGTATTACATCAAACCTCGGTGCGTCGTTCATCCGCACTCGAGAATTCCTCGAGTGCTTACTCATATGTTTGCATAGGCCAGGCTTGCAAGACTTCCTCCGTAAACTGTCCGCAAAATATGAGATGCATGTATATACCATGGGTACTCGTGCCTATGCGGAAGAGGTCTGTGCTGCCATTGATCCTAACGGGAGAATATTTGGTGGTCGTATCTTGAGTAGGGATGAAAGCGGGAGTGAGTGTGCTGCCTCGCATCTGCTAGATCATCGCTCATATTTCTCAGGCCTCACGCAAAAAAGTCTACAACGACTTTTCCCCTGCGATACATCTATGGTCGTTATCATCGACGATCGGGCGGATGTCTGGGAGTGGAGTCCAAACTTGATCAAAGTTATCCCTTGTGAGTCTCCCCAAGATATCTCCGAGAAGTCCTAAGCTAACGTTCGTGAAAGACGATTTCTTCGTAGGCATCGGTGATATCAATTCTGCGTTTCTTCCGAAAGTAGAGCCACTGGCACCTACAGTGCACAATCCGACGCTTGGTTAGCTTTCCCGTAAGACATTGCCGTCAACCCTCTTATTCATGATGATCAGGTAAACCGACCACTCCCTCAGCACCAAGCGCGTCAGTGGAAGTGCCCCCTTCACCATCACCGCTCGCTCAGCCTGAGGAACGCGATCGCGTCGAGATTGAGTCCAAGGCCATGCTGACGCAGAATTCTTTGGCACTCGAGGCTCAAGTAGAGGAACGACCTTTGGCAAAGAAGCAAGAAGAGCTACAAGGTATAGTGATCCGGTCTAAGAGCTGTTCTTATAATGACACCTCCACAGATACTGAGCATACTGTTGCATCAACGGGCAACGTTAAACCAGAGCATCCAAGAAAGGCACTCCTGAAAAACGACGACATAGAACTACGAAGAGTTGGTACGGTAAGTAATTATAATGATATAATCCGTACTTTAGATACATTAAATGGTGCTCGGCAGTTGTTGGAAGATGTCCATCGACAATTTTTCGATGCTTATAATCGACGTTCCCCTGAGGAAAGGAACAAAAGACGCAGATCGGACAATGAACAACGGCAACTATCTAAACCTTACGATGTGACAGTGAGTGTTTCAATATATCGTGTCTGATTTGCATTCAACTCTCTCGGTAGCGCATCATTCTAGAGATGCGCTCTACAACTCTTGATGGGGTCCATATTGTCTTCTCGAGTGTTATACCCCTTGACACGAAACCAGAAACTACCGAGATATGGAAAGTGGCACACATGTTCGGCGCTCGATGTTACACTGAATTGAACAACTTTACCACGCACGTAGTCGCTGCCAAGGTTCGATTTTCCAGAACAATCAGTGTCTTGTTTCTTCTGACGGCCCCACATTAGCAAGGAACCGTCAAGGTCGATATGGCGCGAAAACGGGGTGGAATCAAAGTAGTCTGGCTAGCTTGGTTCACGGATTCAATAGCGTTGTGGCGGCGACAAGATGAGACCCCGTACCTCCTTGAAGATCCCACTCAGCATGCGCCAAGTTTGAGTCCTAATATTGACCCCCATCCGATTTCTTCGGATCCAGAACCGGATGCTGACGATTGGGATGTCGAACCTTCGCCTTCTGGCCACGCAGCTTTCGAGCTCGCAGACATCGACTGGAATGACATAAATGATGAAGTGGAGGCAGCTATGAATGAGAGTGATGACGAAGATCTCAAAAGCGAACGCAGCGTGAGGAGTGCTATGGCATCAGACGATGAAGGCATGACTGATGAGACCCGTAGTCAGCCTAGGTGCGTCTGTTCATCGGGGTGAACATTTTTTAGCTCAATCGTTGGCATTGTCAATTTAGCCCAAATTCCTCACCTCGACTGAAGCGGAAACGCCTAAGAAGTGTTACACCATCTGAAAACGGAAACGCCGACCCACAGCAAGATATTCTGCGATCCCCACTCTCTAAACGCAAGAAACTCGCTTCGAATCGAACAGGAACATCGAAGCTGAAAGAAGCATTCACCGCTGACGAAATTGCTTCCTCACGGAAGTCGAGAAGTCGCACTCGCAGTGTATCAATTGAACTTCCCGTCGCAAGTCTTCCTAGCCCGATAGATGAAGATGAGGAGGAAGACGATGACTTTTTGGCTCGGGAACTTGGGGAGGACTGGGGATAGTGCGTTTTAACCAGTGACCATTTTCGCTATCCCATCTTTTGCGTTTTTGCTCTCTGTTGCTTTCAACCTAATTGTAGTCTTCTTGTAACAAAGCAAGGTAATGTCACAACAACTGGGAATATCTCTCCGAGGTACACCATGCCATAGCAGGGGTATACACTTCCTCCTCCCTGTAGTGCTCACTGTCGCTCCAGATGCTCACAATATAAACCCCATAGGGTATCGACGGGATCACCGGTAACAGTCACGAATATCTGTGCATCGTATGTGGCGTCCTTCATGTACGCATTAAGCTTCCGAATGGTGCCCTTGCCGCAACGCTTCTCGATCCAGTCGAGGAAATACGCAGTGGTATCGTACCCCACGTCCCATCTATCGCCTCCTGAGACTTTCCAGTGCGGCGGGGCATACCCTGCATTCAACCTCACGAAATCTATTGCAGACAAGAATGAACTCGGTCGCGATGTGGCGATCAGAACACCGGGTCCTACCTGCAATGCCTTCTATGAACCCCCCTGGGCAGGTATCTTTTGCGTTGTATTGGTAACAGTGTACGACTTCGTGGATGAGTACGCCTAGAATTTCGTCTCGTGCCCGAGAAACAGAGGAGACGATATAGTCGAGGGATAAATGAATCTCCTTGTCCGTGTCTGATCCGCTAGTGTATGCGACGCCGTCAAAGGATCGAAGGACGAGCGTGATTTGCTTCACGCTTGTGCCAAGGGATCAGGATCGATCAAAGAGGTGATTGTGCACTTACTGTGTTGGCGCAGTCAAGGGAGTGTATAACCATGTGTAGGATGCTTCGACAGCAGATTGGAGGACGTCACGACGAAAGTGGTCGAAAAAGATTGCGGCACCTTCGTGGTTCAGACCCTCGACTCGCAGCACAAAGTTGGGTATATGCCACGAAGGAAGGGTCGCTGATGGAGGCATTAGAAGGGAGATAGATCCGCTACATTGACGCGCAAACAAATAATATTGAACCCATTACACCTCCGTGATACCGTTACTTAGCACGACACAAGTGGATATTTCTCCAGCACAGTAAAGCCTCCTGGCAGTACAAAGTATAGAGTTTAAGTCGCACTGATGGGAAAGGCTCAGATGTATGATTAGACCAGAGGATTACGTGAAACTGACCTCACGCTCAACGTGATGCCGCGATACCAGCTGCTGCTTCCAATCTAAGGACCTCTTCTCTGAGGGCATCCCTCCCTTCCTCCAGCCACTTGCAGTACTCGACTGCGCGGAACAACACTCCGCTCTTGCCCTTTGTTTGCCCATTGCTTCTTGTCCCGCTGCCCTTTGGCCGGCCCCTGGACGGCAGGTCGATTGTCTGTGTGCCAGCAGGTGCCATGAGTGCAATTAATTGCGCATAGCCATCGCGGATGGCGTTGCGGCGCTTCTGCTCTGACATGATGTGATTCAGCCGCTTCTGAGGCGTGGACAGGAGGGGCTTTGCTCGCGCAGTCTGGCGTGGCTCCGATATACTTTTACGCCTCGCGGATCGTGTCCGAGAAGTGCTTTCCGGGGGCGTCGGGGGGAGCAACAGATCCAGATCATCGCCGTGGTCGAGAGAGACTTCCGGCTTGGTGGACGTGCTGGGTGACGGAGGTGTCTGAATGAGCGGGGGAAGAATGTTGGGAGCGAGCGACGGAGATGCGGAAGGGGGATGCGAAGGAACGATTGGGATGGAGGGGGGGTTGGTGAGATCGTTAAAGGCAGGATCTGTTTCGAAGTCCCAGTTAAAGTTGTCTAGGAAGCCGAGGAGGTCGGTGGTCTCTGATGGGGAGAAGAGATCTGCGGATGGGGGCAGGGGTGCTGATGACGGGGGAAACAAGCTGGAGAGTGCCGGGTCGAATGCATACTCGAAATCGGCGAACGGGACCGGCGGCTGAGACGACGGCGGCAACGACATGGTCAGAGGCAGATGACGACCGGGGATAGACGCAGCCGGATAACCGGTCGGCAGGCCTTCGGCGAGCCCGGCGGCGACATGCCGAGATATCAAACACGGCCAAATATACTAAAAAGAGCATACCGCTCCGATGTGTTACTTATATACCCTCTCGCCCGAGTAGCATCGGACCCGCCCCGCTCCGCAACTCCCATGTCGGCTCTCAGTGAGGCATCTACACCGGCGCAGGACGCGGCGTCGGCCATTGATGCACAGCAACTTCACCAACTCCACCAACACGCCGCCGATGTCCAGCAACAAAATAACAACGGCACGTCCCCGGAAGGAGCAACCCGTAAAGGTTAGCTTGCCCGTAGTTATATCTGTACCAACCCAGTCAGAAAAGTATTCCCAGCAAAAGCACCGTCTGTCAGACGCGCGTGTACTGCCTGTCATACAGGCAAGACAAGGTGTAGTGAGGTCCTCCCATGCCAGGTGGGTCTGCGGCCCTCCGCAGCACCGTCCCTCTAAGCGTTTGCATCACTCTTAGAGTTGCCTCAAAAGGGGTATCGGCTCATCCTGTGCCTACCCCGACCCCGAGACCGATCATACCAATCAGTCTCACCAGAGTATGTCTCTCCATCCGATATTATCGTGACCTTCTCGCTTACACGTCTCAGCCCCCGGTGTCTCCACGTTTGCCCAAGCACCCATTGGGTATGTCCATGGAGCTCCAACATTGACTCAGCATCAATACTACGATTACAACGGTACATTTACTGGCGCATCATCTTCCACCTTTCGCCCGAACAAGCGGCCGCGCAACCTTACCGAAGAAGAAGCTGCTGCCATCACCAGAAATTTCAGTCGCGGCGATTTTTTTGTTGGTTCTAGTGCGCCCGTTCGCATCGATCCAAGGCTACCCGTCAGACTTACCCTGGGGGAGGGAGACCATGTCCATTTCAGTATCACGGAGTCATTGTCTTAGCATGTCATCTCACATCTTATCTGTATCTTGTTTAGTCCTTGTCTTCGACCATATGATCTCGTGTACAGTACGCACCTTGTTTGGCACTGGAAATAGACGCGCCCGGATCATCGCCTCCGCCTCCGAGTGAGCCTGATTTGGAAACTAGTCGTCACAGCTCTTTGTTCTGGTCTCACACGTACATATATATTCCACGGCCCTCCGGGCACCCCCGGCAGATTGCTTGCAATGGTCTTTGGTATGCACAAGCATGATTAGGTTCGGCGCTATCAGCATTCGAGACGCAAGCGGCTTACCTACGTCACGTCGGAAAAGGCAAGAACCCCTTAGGACGAGAAACCTGGACCACTGAGTCCAGGAACAGGAACTAGACTGGTGACCAGACCTGAGCCGATAGACCTGCGGATTGGTCACCAGTCTAGTCTCACATAACAACCACAAAAAACACGTTCTTGCCAGTATCGTCGCAATGCTATCCTCACCAAAGTTCTCTTTCTCAGCGCGGGCCGCTCTCCTTACTTCTCTTCTCCTTTTCGCCGTTCAGTCCTGCTTTGTCAATGCTTCTCCGGCAGAGTCGCCTGCCCGTCGTGCAACAACCTGCAACGGCAGTCCGGATCTTTGCAACCGCTCTTTTGGAAATGTCACTTTCGTTGGCACTCATGACTCCTACGCAGTCGGGGTCAACAATTGTAAGTCCCCCCCCGCAACAGTGGTTCCTCGAGGCTGAGCATGGTGCGGCAGTGGCTACGAATCAGGACTACAACAGTACGTCGTCGTGAAACGTGGTCACTGACAGGTCACTGACATACTCCAAATCAGTTACCCAGCAACTGAACGATGGAATTCGTATGTTACAGATGCAGGCACACAATCTGACTGGTGTCATACAACTTTGCCACACTTCCTGCGTGCGTGCGTCTTGCGGTCCGCTTTCATCGTATCTTACTCCTTATTTAGTCTCTCTACAATGGAGGACCTCTCTCTACATACCTCGCAACAGGTAGGTCGTGATCATGGAACTGGATTCTGAAACAGTGTATTCAAATAGGCATACAGTAAAGTCATGGCTGGATGCGAATCCTAATGAAGGTAAGACAGTACCAGAGTCCTCGTCTCCGTGTTAATATCACTTCAGTTCTCTCCCTCCTTATTGTCAACTCTGATAATTTCCCACCTGGTGCATATGATACCGAGTTCAAGGGTGCTGGACTAGATACCATGTCATATGCTCCCCCTTCGGCGTCGATACCCGCCACTCAATGGCCCACGCTGGGGAGTCTTATCGACTCTGGAAAGCGTCTCATCACCTTCATGGATGCGTCAGCGGACTTTAACAGTGTCTCATATATAATTGATGGTGCGTGTTCGACCCTTCGACCGTCATATGTTCCAACAGTGTCATGCTAGAATTTACCAACATCTGGGAATCACCTTATGACGTCACGACTACCTTTGACTGCAGCGTTAATCGTACACAAGGCAATTCATCGACACAAATGTACCTCATCAACCACTTCCTCGACGCATTGGTTCTTGGGGTACCTGTTCCCGACCCCAGCCAGGCTAATCAAACCAATGCCGTATCTGGGCAGAACTCGCTTGGCGAACAGGTCAGCCTTTGCGTCAGTGAATACGGCCGAAACCCCAACTTTATGCTCGTTGATGTAAGCCCGTGATGGATGACTGTGCTGGTTCAATGCTCACTTGCGAACCTAGTTTTATGAATATGGTGGTGGTTCTGTGTTCGAGGTAGCTGCCACTGCTAATGGGGTCACATACGCACCTACGACCCCCATTGCGACCCCCATCCCGCAAACTAGCTCATCGACAACGGGATCTGGGTCATCTTCGTCAGATGCGATGTCCACATCTGCTCAGTGGACCACAGCATCGGTGTTGGTTACAAGTATGGCGTTCGGTGCGCTGTGTCTGCTTTAGTGATATCGTCTTCACCATCGGAATTACCGTGGACATTTACCCGGATATATCAGCTTTGATTATTTAACCCAGCTGAATCGCATTCAAGTTCAGATATGGATAGTGCGATATTATACTGTTTTATATCAGGATTGCATTCAGAGGACTATAGGGACAATGCTACATTCTACCGTTTTCTTTCTACCCTCCATTTATACAC
>JBBPQL010001151.1:0-12286 GCA_038092515.1 Boletus subparvulus | reverse complement strand
GCTAGGATGTTTGGCCTTCTTAAACTCGAAAGGAGTGACGATGTCAAACCAATGTGTCTTTTCGAGGCCAGAACATCTGACGTACGCATCTGGGCGGGAGGTGTTGCCACGTTCTGAGAGGAGTTGTGCATGAGGGTTCGCAGAACATTCCACTCGACAGCTGGGTATTTGGCTGAAAATCTTCAAGATGATAGCAATAAATGGTTCGAAAACCACACCTTTGGTGGCAGCTATTTTGGACGGCTTGACTATAAAGTTGGACCATTGAGATACACCTCCATCCTGGGAGACGCTCAGGACACCGTTGTCTATCAACTGCTGGCGTATTCGCAATGTTTCTGGGGGAGGACCAAATGTGGAATGGACAAGGGTGGGGTAGGGGACCTGACGATATCTCTTGAGATCCTTGACGAGTGCTAGACGTCCCTGAACGAGGTCTCCAGTGTGGTAACTACTCTGTGAAGTGAAGCGCGAGACCGGCAACGTATCCGGAACAAGGGACAAGGATTTTGAGGGCGGGGTGATAGGAGCCATGCTGGCCACGGTAGATCCGGCAGTTCAGAAAGAAACTACGGGACCCCACTGGGAGTATGTGCACAGTGATTGATGTTGAACCACAACAAGCACTTTCAACATAACGGACCCGTGGGAACATTGATCCATAAGTGTAGACTTTGCTGGTTTCAGATTTGAGAAGCTGTAGCTTGATCAGGGGCAAAGGTCTGGCTCCAGCAATATTCAGCACCAAATAGTATATACACATTTCTTTGTAGACATCTTGGTCCAGTATATCAATTCGATCCATTCATCTCATCGACGTGTTCATTTCCCTCCCAAGCCCCCATCACGGCCCGGCTGTCAACCGGTTTCGACAGGGGACGGAAGCCGACTTTCGCACCACCTTCTGCGATGCCAATGGTCACAGGCTCTCCATTGGGGCAATCTGTGTGCAGACAGGGCCGAGGAAGACAGAGCACTCGCTGCCCAAGCCAAGGAGGGCCTCGGTGACGTCGTCACCACATATCGAAAAGGTTCTTCTGTCTTTACAACCAACAAACCCAGGGTCATTGCCCGCAAGGCAAGGGCCCAGGGATTTTGTCTACCCCCCTGCCCCCCTCCCCCTTCGACGCCAATCCCTGATGTGCCTCAGGCCGGCCCGGGGGCAGGGCATCCTTGTAGTTAATCGTTCGCATCCTTCCTTTCTTGGTCGGATCTCTCTCCATCTTCAGCCTGAATGTGTAGTATCTATCTAGACTCGACTTGCGTACATGCTCCATCCCAATCAAACGATCTCCGATACCTTTGCCCTTATATCTAAGTTGAGGTTTGTCCGCGATGGGACTCCTAGAACTATGATCTCGCACTCGGCGGCGATGCACTTGTATTGGCCATTTGACCACCACTACTAGAGCAAGAGCACGCTGAATGGACACCCGAGGCGGGCAACCAGCCGCAATGCCTGTATAGAGGTGCCCACTCGAGCTGAAGGCTCAGCATGTAAGGGAGAAGCCGGCGCCGAAGCATTATCAGTGCCGTCGCCAGGGCCCGCACTCAGCCTGCGCCTCGCCGCTCGATCCCACATCGGACTCAGCCCCCTCTTCGTCGTCCGACACGAAGCCATCAAGAGGATCACGGAGATCACGGAAACAGGGATGTACAAACCTGAAAACGAGTTTCCAGGGCTTCGTCAGTGGCATCGCGTCCGCAGTCCTAAATTCCACTCTGCCGAGTAATGAGACTGTTGTGCGATAAAGGTTCCCCTGACTACCACCTAGTTCTTGTGCGCCAATCCTTACTGGTCCGCACATGCATTGTCACCCCGCATCAGATACATTGTCCCAAGGACCTAACAGGAATTATCGTGTGCCTATCCGCAATCTGATCTCGGCGCATGAAATACCTGGGTGAAGCAATACATGGCCTCATCGAAACAGTAAACAGATTGTGAACGCGCGAGATTGCCTTCTCTTATTTCTCAGCCATGAATAAGATGACGGCCTAGGTGGTGGATTCTTAGTTGCATGAAAATTTGCCATAGATCACAAACCTTGATGAGCAAGAGCAAATTCCTCTCATTTGGATGACAGTTTCCGAACGCGAGGTCGAAGATGAGTGTATCCGCATTAACGGAGCTGTCGCGCATCCATTGTTGGAAGTCGCCAATGCCCGGGAACAACCTCTGTTTGCCTTCAGCCACCTCCATGTTCAGAACTCCAAGTGCAGACCGCAGATCAGATTTATCGCGCCGAAGACGAGCGACTTCGGTATCGTAGTCGGCCTTAGTTGTTTCAGCTTCCTTCTGTGTGGTTTCCAAGGTTGACTGGATACTCAGTATTCTTCGATTGGATTTGACCAACTCCGCCTCCTGGGTGGCAAAGGCAGACAGTAAGTTAAATTTGACATGCTGAAGACGAGCAAGCTCAGTGGGATATGGGGCGTTGAATGCATCATTGACGGCATTTGTTCGCGAAATATCGTTCTCCTACCATTAAAAAAACAAACATGTGGGTTATAGTCTGAGAGACAACTGTAAAAAGCAGGAACAGACGATCACCCACATCCTTGATGGAATGGGTCAGGCACAATGCGGTCGTGAGACGGCTCTGAAAGTATGGAGTAGGCGATTGCTCCCGAACTAGATGGGGTGGGACAAGCACGACAGTCAGCGGACGGCCGTGAAGACATGGATTTGACGACAACTCATATCCTAGATGGCATGAGACAAGCACGACACGGTCGTAAGACAGCTGTGAAAGCATGGATTCGATGATCACTCACATCCTAGATGGCATGAGACAAGCACGACACGGTCGTAAGACAGCTGTGAAAGCATGGATTCGATGATCACTCACATCCTAGATGGGATGGGACAAGTACGATACGTTCGTCAGAAAGTTGCGAAGCGTGGATTTGACCATCACTCACTGGCTGGATGGGATAGGACAAGCACGACACAGTCATGAGCCGACTGTGAATGCACGAGTTCGACGACCACTCACCGGCTAGATTGGAAGGGACACGATACGGTCGTGAGATGGCTGTGAAGCATGGATTCGCCGGCGACCCACTGGCTATATGGTATGCAACAAGCATGATACGGTCATGAGCCGGCTCTGACGACATGGATTCGAATATCACTCACTGGCTAGATGAGATGGGACAAGCACGATACGGTCGTGAGACGGCTGTGAAGCATGGTTTCGACGATCACTCACGAGCTAGATGGGATGGGACACGATACGGGCGCGAGATGGCTGTGAAGCATAGATTAGACGGTCACTCACTGGCTGAATGGCATGCGATCAGCACGATACGGTCAGGAGTCGGCTGAGAAAGTATGGATTCGACAATCACTCACTGGTTAGATGGCATGCGACAAGCACGATACAGTCGCGAGACGGCTGTGAAGCATGGATTCGATGGTCGCTCATTGGCTAGATGAGATGCGACAAGCACGATACGGTCATAAGCCGCCTGTGAAAGCATGGATTCCACGATCACTCACTGACTAGATGGGATGCGACAAATCCGATGTGGTCGTGAGACGGCTGCGAAAGGACGAGTTCGACGATCACTCACTCGCTAGATGGGGTCCGACGGGCGCCACACGGTCGTGAGACGCTGTGAAAGCATGGATTTGACGGTCATTCACTGACTAGATGGAATGCGACAAATACGATATGATCTGTGGGGTGGTTGGAAGAGCAGAGAGTCATGAACTAGAGGCGGACACGGCGTGTAGAGGTTCGTCAGACAGTTGAATAGACATGCAGCATTGATTTACCATGCGGGGCAGGTATTCTACGGGCTCAGGTCCGGACCTTGTCGCGCTGCTTATCGGCCGTACTCACCCTGTCAAAACGCCAAAACACTGGCAGAGGAAACGACATATTAGGAGAGGAAATGGACCGTAGCTGGCGGGAGTTTGTCTTTTGCCGCTGGGTTACGATGGTTAAACCAGATCGTTTTAGGCGCCATTTACCACAAAGTTGTCCACGGTCCAGGGTGTGCAGTGCGAAAACTGTGCGCCTTATCGGGCCCATCAGTGGAGTCTATCCAAAGCGTGCTCGAAACGGCAAAGCCAACACATGACGCAAGGGTATCCGGTGCATGCACAGTATGGATCAACACCCTGCGTTCATGGATTCACTCGTTAATATGATACTGTCATTTTTCATGTTCCAGATTCTCTCGGAAACATCACGCCCGCTGCCACACCCACAACGTGCGGACTCAGCAACGTGACCCGAAACGGGTAAGTTAGCCATCACCCGAGCACGCATCGACGACGCCGATTCATCATGGTCTATCGGCTCTGTGCGTGTATCTGGCTCTTCAACGCTGTGACTGACCTGTTCTTGTCTCTCAGATATTCTTCATCACACCCACCGTGCGCTGACTTGGGATGACAAACAATCCACCAGTGCCAGTGAGTAGCTATTGCCGGACCATGCAGACGGCGCCAACGCCGATCCATCTATCGGCATCGTCTGTGCGTACCTTGCTTTTCAACGTTGTCACTGGCGTGTTTTCATCTTGCAGACACTCTCGACCACGCCTGCCGTGCGGTTCTAGACCAAGGCACGGGCCGGGCCAAGCCCAAGCCAGGCCAGAACATCACTAGCCGGCACATCACTACTCCTAAGCGAAACGAGCTGAGGACTTCGTGGGTATTTAGCAGCTCATCGGAGCTTCAAGTTGGACGTTGCCCATGAGGCAATCCAGACTGGGCTAAGCGAGGACGGGTGAGGAACCAAGGCAGAGGGATGTCGTCATTGCCTATTTTATGCTGTTCTTTGCAGCTTGTTCTTATTCGGGCTGAAGCTGCGCTGCAACATGGCTCGAGGCTCGGTTTCGTTGCCGCGCAACCCTGGATTACGTTTTCTGGTCGCCTCAATCCGCATCGCTTCCTTGCTCACCCCGGGGACGATTCGCCCACGCATTACGAAATCTAGCGTGCACTGCTGAAGTGACCATCGGACAGTTCCTTCCGCAGCACACGGCGACTCTACGTGGAATGCAACTGTGAAATTTTAAGCTTGTTTGGAATTTGGGCGATATGGGGCTGGATGTGCCTGGCTATAGAAGGTGGAGAGGTTTGTATGGACAGTTTGACCCCCTGCAGAACTGCTCCAAGCTTCTTACCTGCTGTTGCCATGTCTTTCCCTTGTTCTGATTGCGAACAAACATTTAAAAATGCCGCAGCCCGCAGCCATCACCGCTGGAGTCAGCATTCCAAACTTGTTCTGATCACAGTGGGCGGCAAGGAATATATCGTCGAAAGGGAGGGCGACAAGTTGTACTGTCCTGTCGACCAGTGCAAGTGTTCCTATACAAGAAAGGAGGCATTCACGAAACATGTCAAGGTGGCGCATGGAATCATGAGCGAGTCGTCAATGGCATCACCATCGCTGACTGGTTCATCCCAACACAACATCCGCAGGCAACAGCTTTCTTTCACATCGTCCGGGAGTAAGTGGCGCGTTTTTTTACATTCACTCAACATTTAGTCATTCATTCGTCTCCCAGAAAGTATGATGACGGAGAATTCTGGGCGAGATTGTGGTGGTGAGGCTCTGCCACCCATGTCGTCCAGTGCCACATCTAACGGCAGGCCGCGGGTCCCTTGTGACCTGCTAGAAGACGGTAAGAAAGATTTGCCCGTCTCCTGACAGGAGAAGTGAATTCTGATTGGTATCCTTCTCGATAGTCTCCAGCTGCCAATGTAATACCGCAGCTTCAGACGTAGAAGAGGCTGTTACTGGCTGTTCAAGGCCCAGACAGGTGGGAGGTGAGCGTGGCCCAAGTTTCTTGCAATCGATGCGAAGCCTAGTACTAAGCCATCGCGCTCTCTCAGAAAGTCGGCCAGCAGAGGAATCGCCTCCAGACACTTCTGGTACAGCTGAGCTGTTTGTAGGGCTTCCTCGTCCGGAGGGCACTATCCACAAGTCTGGGGTAGGGAACAGGTCCGCCGAGGGCGAGGAGAGCATAGGGGACAAGGGTAAGCTTATTGAGCACGTATTCGCCTGGTTGGAGCATTGAAAACAGCCCCGAGCAGGCAAGCGAAGGGCTATAAAACTCCTCCCTGAAGAGAACGATGTGATATGTGGAGGGATCCTCGATCAGATCGGTTTATGCTTGCACGCGAAGCTGTTGGTGCTCATCTGCCGGCAATGTGAGATTGGTGTTTGCTCAGAAGCTGCACTTGGCCACGTGAAGAACCAGCACGATGTTACCATGAGTAGAGAAGAAACGGAGGCATTCAAAGTGTTCTGCAAGAAACATGGTGTTTTTGAACGGCCTGAGCAAGCACTCATTCCCCAGGCGGGCGGGCCCCCGGTGAGAGGGATTGCTGCTCCTGTACCAGGGTATAGTTGCAGGGCAGATCCGCTCCACTGCAGATACAGCGTTCGCGATTTCCAGACGTTACTAAGGCACGCCAGGATGGAGCATGGCCAAGGACTGGCGCACGACACGGATCGTGAGGAAACCATGGTCCAAACCATCTTTCAAGGAGTAGGCCGGCAGTATTTCGAGGTGGACGTTAACGCGACTGCAGAGAGCGACCTCGACATGCGAGACTACCTCCGCCTCCAATTCTTGCCCTCAGTGAAAGCCGACCCTGTGCTTGCTGCGGGCTCCGACCATGACCGACCCCCACTTCTGAAGATCACGTTGTGGGACGAGTTTCATGAGGAGATTCGGAAGGATGCAGAGCAGAGAAAGGCTGCCTGGAGGATTAAACAGAAACACTCGCCAGCAGAGCATGGGGGGATCTTGAATTCTCTGGACAAGGTCGTGAGGGAGCACCACAGCTGCACAAAGACGTTTTTGCAGGAAACCCCCCACGCCTTCACTGTCGCCAAGGTGTTGTTAAATGGCCCAGGGTTTTCACCCGAGCAGTAAGTGCTTTTTGTTGCGTATAACGTAGCTTGCGCTGACCGCTTCCCCGAATGCAGATCGAAATATTTCCGCTTTCTCTCTGGCGACAACGAGAATTACATGGCGTTTTTTGTGCAAATGGTCAGGGCGATGGTGCGAAAGGAACAGGGCCACGAATTCAACATGCTGTTCTTGTACACCAAGACTCAACAGGAGAAGTTGCGCTCTCTCATAGAGCATTTGGCCAAAGATGCAGCAGAGAAGTCGCCGGGTAGTAAGAAGGAGGCGATTCAGGCATACCAGACGTTTTGCTGGTCGCTCGTGTATACTCCAGAATCAAAGAGACTAAGGGCCTGGGACAATCCCGTCCGGCGCTTCATTTGGGTAATGGCCCTGCGCGACGATGGGTCATTCATGGACGCGAACACTCTCACACCATTGCTCGCAAAGCTCAAATATTTCTGTCGAACGGTGACGTTGTATGAAGCTCTTTCTCGAAAGGAGCCAGGGGACGACAAGGAGGACGCCGTCGAGTAAGTGGATTGGCTATCAATGTGAGAGCGTTCCTGACATTGGCACCCCTTCCCGCGTCAGCCGCGTTGGTCGGCTGCACGACCTGGCGCTGAAGCTGGGCGCTCCCACCACCTTCAACATGGTCTGGGAGCTTCAACAAGTGGCATCCGCCCTGGCGTATTCCCAGGTGCAAGACCCGAATGTCTTTGTCGACCCTGATCACGCATGGATTTCCATTGGCACGGAGAGGCTGCGTCTTGACCGCCTTCGAAGCGGGATAGCAAGATTAATACAGGATGCGAAAGCTGCGTTCCTGCATCTCAGTCGAGAAGATTGGCCCACCATGTCAGAGTTACATATCGTTGACGATCTGGGCAAGACGGACAGAGGTTATTCCTTCCTAGAAGAAGCCCCATTCGGTAATCGCAAACACGCGTTCTTTTTGTCGTCAGTTCAAAATTGGAAGCTCGGCTCGCTCTCAAGAAATGGCCATTGGAATTGGGACGAGACAGCGATCAAGGAATTCCTCTACCGTTCGGACAGGATGTGGGGACACGCCATCTATGCACTTTTCATTGGCACACAGCTCTCCACTCGTGTCAGGCAGTTCCTGCAGATCCAGCTACGCAACGCAGACCGGCCTCGCAATCTAATCTTTCAGGGAAACGAGGCCATGTTGCTGAGCAGATACAGCAAAACCACCCACGTGAAGGGGAGGGACAATTGCATCCCCGCGTTCTTAGCTGAGCCGCTTCGGGACCTTTTACTGGTGCTGCTGGGCAGTGGGCAGAGAGAAACTCAGGCCATCCTTGCGGGGGTCATTTATGGTGAAGAGTCCCGCTCATTGTACCGCACGTAAGCATCACCGTGACGCGAGCCTTTTGTGGCTGAAAGCCTGATCTTCACTACTACCAGCTACCTTTGCGTCGAAAAAGGCATCAGAATCACAGCGGAGGCATTCTACGATATCGTGAAAAGGCGCAATCAAGAACTTTTTCAGTGTGCCTGGGGCGCGAGCGATTTCCGCCAAGGAATGATAACTCTTGGACGGGAGTTTATCTCTCCGAATGAGACGTTCCCTAGTTGTGCCGACGATCTCCTCGCCGAGGCCGCAGATCATTCCACCGAAGTGGATCTTGCCCACTATGCGATCGTTCATGGTGCAGTGCCTCGCCTCTCCAACAGTAGCCTGGCTCGGCATCGCTGGTTGGCCAAAGAGTGGTCAAGCCTGCTTGGCATGGGACCTCAGAAGCCTCCTGAGCCTGTGCGTGTCAGGGGAACGTTAACTATGCCCGAGAAGCTCCTGGATGCAAGGGAGCTCGCTGCCCAGGTCTCCGAAATGGTCGCTGATGCAGTCATGAGCAAACTGAGCGCCATCGGCCTGACTGTAGCAAACATCAAAAAGCTCGAGAACTTGGGAGAAGCGACACCCCTTGATGTAGTAGGCGGGAGCTCACAGGCAGCCATCGGCCTGATGGAAAGAAATGTCAAGAACCTCGCGACCTTAAGGGGAGGGACACCATCCCTTGCTGCAGGTGAAGGCTTACCGGCGGCTAGGACACCCCTTCACTCGGACAACGATACGGATAACTCAGACATTTCGTCTTCATCCTTCACCGAGAATCCGTTGGACTCTTCCACGTGTGCCACCGAGAGGAAACGGCAGGGTTCACTTTCCAGCTTGCAAATGAACGCAGGTCGGCTGAAACACCATGGAGAAGGGAGGCTGCCACTCAGCGAAACACTCGAAACGTTCCCACAACTCCAGGATGATGCAAGAAGCCCCTATGAAACCTCGTGGCAACGAAAGAGGCCCGCCATGCCCGAAGCTATCACCCAGGAGGAGGCAATGTTCTCACGACTAAAGAAGAGGACGCGGCACAATGAGGTCGATTGCGAGAAAGACGAGTTTTTGATGAACGACGAGGGCCAGGTGAAGCACCTCCCAGTATTCCACTCGCCCCCACCGGCGCCAAAGCTGCCAGGTTATATGGCGGAGAACATCCTGACGGAGAACATTCAGCATCGTGATCAACGTGAAGATGACTTGCTCCGGGGAAACATCCGAAATGCCATCCAAAAGCTACTGCAGAACCCGACTGCGTGCGAGAAGAGCAAGTCGCAGATGGAGGCCATTCTCTTGATCATGCGAAAGCGACAGGATGCTTTGATAACCATGCGTACGGGCGGAGGCAAAAGCATGTTGTGGCTCATACCTCCTCTTCTTGACCCGGGGGCACGCTTCATTGTCGTTTGTCCTTTCACGGTGCTGCTGGACCAACAATGTGAGCTTGCGCGACGGCACGGTCTTCAGGCAATCCAGTATGGGGTCGGGGACATTCCCCGGGATGTTCAAATCCTGTTCGTTCAGGTCGAGCACGTCGGTTGCCGAAACTTCTGCAAGTGAGCACCTCTCATTGGTTGTTATTCCAGCTGGAGAAAATGTTGACCCCATTTTGCAGCGAGTTGGGCAAGGAGGGTGCCCCGAAATTCACGGCTATGTTTATTGATGAACACCATGACGTGCTCTCTTGCCCGCCAGATCGTAAGACCAGTTGGAAAAGGCTTGCGCGCTGGGCGTCTGACCAAGAAATGCCGCTGTATCTGCTCTCCGCCACGGCGCCTCCTATACTCCAAAAAAAGCTGCTGGACCCATACCATATGAAACCAGAGAACACGGCTTTTATCCGGTCACCCACGAACCGGCAGGAGATTGGACTGCACACCATTTCTGTGAACGGAGATACAGGGCTGCAAAGCTTGGTTCGTGCCCTCGCAATAAGGCTGAAGGAACGGGAAAAAATGCTCATATTTTTCAACTCATGTGACGAGGCAGAACGGTTTTCCGCCAAAAATCAGTGTCCTGTCTTTCACAGCAAGCTTCCGAAGGGCAACAACGGGAAGGAGTTCAACATGCAACTGTGGGAAAGTGGGAAGACCAAGATGATGGCGTGCACTTCAGCATTCGGAGCAGGAGTTGACAAACCAAATGTCCGATTCGTCGTTATCCACAGACCGAAGTACAGCCTTATGTCAGTGTTACAGGCGGCCGGGCGAGCTGGGAGGGAGGGAACGGAGTCCCACGTATTCTTCACTACCACTGGGCAAGCTGGACCGTCATCCCCAAGTCGTTGCTCAGATGTTGACATGCATTGGGAGCTGGATCAACTACTGTACAATGACAGGTGCAAGGTCCGTTGGGCGATGGAGTACATGGACGGAAAAGCTCTGGCAAAGGAGTGCGGACAGATACCCGACCAGGTGCACTGCGACGTATGTTATCCAGACGGTGAGGTTCACAAGTTCGCTCTGCGGGCGGCACAGGGCCTGGCTGAAGAATGATCTCAAAATATGAGAGCAGTTGCTAACCTTCCCCCTTAAAATTGTACAATTACATGATAGATAACGTGCTGTTACTAGTCACCCCCAATCACATGCACCTGGTCCTGGACATTTACTGCAGTACTTACGATAATTACCATCACACCTTTTTGCAAGAACAGTGATAGCATGTTGTACAGTAATTCCCCGCGAGACACCACTCTTGTGTTGCAATATATCAGTGTCGTCTTGCAATGCGTCAACTCCCTTGTACCGTTAAATCGCACCGGCAGCAGCTTACTCAGACTGCATTTTCAACTGCGTATTGCAAAACCCCGGGCCGCCCTTCAAACTGCGTCGAACCTACATACCGCCTTTGCCGTGTCCTGCAAAACCCGCCCTTCTCCCTGCCTTGCAGAACCCGCCCTTCCCTTCTTGTCACTGTTCTTAGCAACCCGAACGCGCCGGAATGGCACCGGCGACGATGCTCTCAAACGCCCGCCCATGCCCACGTTGAGCCAATCACGGTGACCGGTCGGATCCAATAATCAACATTCAGTCGAACTCAAGTCGAAACTGTCTCTGGGATGACGGTCCCTCATCCCACAGGATGCACAAATACTTATTGTCGTTGTCGCTGTATCTTGCAAGACTGCCTTTACCGGTACGTACGATATCTAATACTGTCTTGCAAAACCCACCCACCAACTTTCAAAACGTGTCTTGCAGGATGTCTGACCGCATACCATCTCCATCGCGTGTTGCAAGTCCCTGCCAGTGTGACATCCGCGGTTGAACAGTTTTGCAAGGTCTCACTGGCAGTGCTATGCCATTTCCTCCACTTGCTCCTGGTCAGTCAGTGTAATTTATGTTCATTTCAGGGCATCGAAGCTAGCTGTGACAAGATACAGTGGAATTACTCGTGTTGCCCCGTCTTTACCTGTTTTGACTCACGGCGCGTCATTGACTCGGACTGAACGTGCTCTGGCGACTCAGACTTTGCCTGCTGCTTCACGTTGACGGGCGCCTCGATTCGATTGTCCAAGGCCTATCAAAACTTAGAGTGTACAGTCCTGGACGTACAGTGGGTCAAAAAAGTGTCCCAATGTTTGCATGTTTTTCACTAAAGTCAATAACCCCTAACCGCATCTAATCTGGGCGCTACCATATGAGTATATCAAATGAAGTACCTACTCCTGGCTTGCTATGGATGCAAGGATTAAGAGATTTGGATAAGATCCGATGAAATGGCAGTCATTTCAAAATGACATGTCATTGGGACACTTATTTGACCCTATATTTATCAATCATTATATGATATGTAACATAGACATTAGACAGTAATTGATGATTGCTATGTTACCAAGCTGTGTAATTATGTAAGTGACATATTTCAAAGTGATATAAACACCCTGTGTCCCACTTCAATTGACCTCACTACACCATAAAGTCCATTCCTACCTCTATTAGAGCCAATATCTTTATTTTCTCTGAATCTGGTCTTTCTGCTAGACAGATTGCATCCAAGACTGGTCTAGGGAAGTTTACTATGGCCAGAGCCATCAAGGAG
>JBBPQL010001150.1:0-12288 GCA_038092515.1 Boletus subparvulus | reverse complement strand
CTCTTGCAAAGAGGAAGATCATTCAGATTGGGAGTCTCTCATGCGCAAGCTTATAGATGCATGGTATCAGACAGATGCGCCTCAGAAGATTGGACCACTATGGTCCTTTGCAACGGATGGTGACGCCACTTGCCACAAAGCAGGACACAGAGTCTTCATGGCGACAAAGCTCACGCCATCATCCCCCCTTTACTCTATACTCTCAGATCTCGTCGGCCTTAATCTCTACACTGGTCCTCACGACACAACACTGGATTTCAATTACAAACACCTCATCAAACGTACGTGATCCTTGCTCAAGCCTTACGTGAGACTAATAAATCATTTAGGTCTGTGCACTGTGATTCGCTCATCACATGGCATTTGTCTTGACAATGGATGACTCCTCACTTCAAAGCTATTCTTACATTACCTTTCTTGCCTTGATGATGTTGACGAGGCTCAGATGTACCACGTGCAATTGAACTCATCTGTGCCATCGTATGCCTTGCTGAGATCGATCCTACCCAGCCCCCATGGACCAAGTCTGGCGATCTCCCAGATGTGGATGTCATCATTGACTTTGAAGCAATAAAGATGCTTGCAAACATTCTCCATAACTTCATCGAACCATTTATTAATCCTACACTCTCACTTGCACATCAAGTTCGTCATATCAGCATCTGTTCCCACCTTCTCTTTTGCCAGTATTGCCTCAATCGCACTGCTTTTGTACCAAATCCGCTCTACTACAACTTGCAAACGGCCATGAAGTACATTATCTTTTCCATCGCGAAGCAGCTCTGGCTCGACTCATCCATGAAGTTCACCCTCCTTGATGTCGGCACTGATCCAATCGAGGTCCTATTTGGCATGGTGCGCATGTGTGGGGGGCACAATAGTGCTGTTAACTACAAACAGGGCATTGATCATCTTTGGTCAGCCTGTGACATTAATGGTGTATACTCCCGCAACCCAGACCTTCATCGTGGACATCGACGACTGTTACAATCTGTCTCCTTACTCATGGTATCTTCCTATTATCTTTCCTTCGTCGTACTCATATCCTTTTTGGTATGTGTTCTTATGACTGGATTCATTGCTTGATCCTTTTGAGTTCGGCCAACTCCTCGTTCATTGAACTCTAACCCTGTGCCGTTCTTCTTCAGTTACTACCGGACGGGGGATACCTTTTTACTCATTACTGCTTACTGTCTTGACTCTTATCTGCGGACAGCCTTGCCTTCTAACCGATTCTATCGTATCGGTTACGTGTTCTCGCTTACTCACATTGTTCTCTCTTGTTCTATGACATTCCACGCTTACGCATCTCATAGTATAAGTAGTCTGCTGCTTGCACTGTATTCTCTATTCTTGATCTGCGCAATCTAGCATATACTTGAGTCCACAAGCATTCGGTTTGTGACCTTCGAAACATCGGACACTCGACCCTAGTCTCTCTAGTCTGATCAAGGACGTAGTGTCTCTTCATGAGCACCTCCCTTGAGACGACTTGGTTCCGCCTAGACCTACAAGTGTACGTCTCACATAACAATGACTCAACTTGACGCACTCGGAACATCTCGACCACATTAACTGTGACATGTGGAAGGGCGACACTGTAGTGTGTAATGTCAATCTACAATCTGCATGGTTCAAAGGATGCACCCAGGCTATCTCCATTCTCTCAAGTTCTCCCATCTGCATGGAAGACTATAACCTTGACAAGATCTTCTCCACTGAAGAGGTTGATCTTCTATATACATTTGAAGGCGGAAAATATCCGGGTATCAATCATGATGATGATGGGTGTCATGTTGATGAAGACCAACCTATCACTTTGTCCATTCCAGAACTTGAACCGCCTTCTCTTCAAGCCAGCTTATCTCCAACATTTGGGATGCCAGCAGAGGAACCTCAAATGGACAATCTTGATCCTAGATCTGAGTTCATCACAGAGGACAATGACGAACTCGCTCTGTCATTTGAAGACCAGCTTGAGCATAATCTCGCTTATGGACCATCAGACTCGGACTCACTCACAGATCAACTTGAACATACTCCCTCACTCGTGTCAGTCAGTGATTCCGGTTCATCTTTGCCTCCTGCACCACCCTCTGGTCAAGGAGTTTGTCCTCGCAATTATCTTTTTTGTGAGGGGAAATGGGTCCACAAGGCATTGGTGTGTCGCCTACTGCTCAACTGTGACTTTTCGCCCAAGTTGCAAGATCGACTCTTGCACATACGCAGATTCACTTCGGTCAACAAGCCCGTTGATAATACTATCACGTCAACATCGACATCAGGTGACAGCTTATCCAAGTCATTCATTGTTGGCAATCCATTCGTTACACTCATCTGTATTAATGATCACATGACATCACTCGCATTGGTCTGCTCGACAAGTATCCACGAGAGTGGTATCTCTCGCAACAACATAAATGTCAAGATGCTACAAGAGAACAGATCAAAAGTGAAGATCTCTGGGAACATTCTACATACTCCTTGTCCCTTCCCAATCCTGTGATCTGCCTGACCTCGAATCTGTGCCATCTTCTGTCACATGGGTATGGAATAGAGAATATCTGAAGAGCGCATCCGCCGTTCCTGGTGTTGACGCCATCACACAGAAAGTGGTTGAGATCTCAACTTTGGGATCACTGATTGAGCTTGTCAACCCAAGCATTGTTGAAGTGTCTTCTCACCTCAGTGTCGACAAGTCGACAGAGGTGAACACAAGCGGTCTCACGTGGTCACTCAAGCAAGACCCTCTCGACACTGCCATCAATGTCATTTGGAACTGGTTGTTGGGGACAAAGATGCCTGTCTTGAATGGTTCATGCCAATGTTAGCGAACACTTTCCATACTGTCTGGACAATGGTAAGTTGAGTTACTGTGGTCAGTTCGATATATTAATCTACTGCTCCTCAGGTATGCATGATCTGGTCTGTGAGCCGGCCACGTCGCAGCTGTCATCTTCCAAGGCAGTGGCTAGCATGATCATCTGTCCACGTTGTACCGACTCAACCAATGATGTTCACTCACACATGGGCGGACATGTCCTACAAGCTATTCATGGAGTTGAGGAACCACTTCCCTCCCCTGTCAATTATCTTTTTCCATGTGGTTTCTGTGGATGCTCACAACTCACACATCCTGAATGTGCCATCAAGTTGAAGGTTACCTCAAAAGGATCAGAGTTCCTAACATTGTGTCCCTATCAGGCTCAAATCAAGTTCGCATATGCAGATAAAGGTTCAAAGAAATGTCCTTGCCACAACATCCCCATCATATGTCCATTGTGCCCACCACCACCCCACGCTCGTGAGACCAATTGGCGCGACGCCATTTGGAGATACAACATGGAGCAACACCTGAATTTTCATCACCCAGAGTATGCTCATCCTGGCAAAGAGATTGGCCTCCCTCTCCCCCCCAACGTCTAAGCTGCCACACTTGTGGATGCCTGTGAGGAGAAGGCACTTGGTGTTCCTGGATGCAAGAAGTTTGAACACATTGTCGACAATGAAATGGAGGGTGCATTGGGTGGCGAGAAGTGTAAGTCCAGCAGAGAGGTTTCTGCAGCTTCTGGGTTGGAAAGCAAGCGTGTTTGTATGCAGTAGATTTTTTCCCCTTGCATTTGCTCATTGACTTTGTGTTGACTCACATCCCTCACTGACCATAATCACTTTCTTATCCTCACGGAATCCTATGTTCACTTCGCCTGTATGATTCTCTCACTCATTTGCTCTTGATGCAGTTTCTTATGCTCGTTTTTTACGCTCTCGAGATCAGTGTTATGACTACCAGAATGGTGTTCGGAGTCCTCTCATTATCAAATTCTGTCATTCCTAAATAAAATTGTCTGTGACAAAAAGTCGCTAAACATGGTAAATGTACCATGCGACTGTGGTGGTGGGGGGGGCTTCAGAGAATGGGGGTTGGTGTCATCTACCTTTGCATCACTGTCCTCTTGAGTGAGAGGCCACGAACTGTAATGTACTCCTTCAGAGAAGTCAGATGATCTACCCAGCTGAAATTTTCCAGCAAGGACAGAACACCTCAATAGATGCCTTCAGTGGCTGTTGCGGAGAAATCTGTTGCTTGATACCTGCCACTAGAGTGCTCTGAGAGGGCTGAATGAATTGCTGAGGCGGCGAGGGAGACAATGTGGAAAACACTTGAGATTGTGTCGTCAATGTGTGAATGGAGGCTGCTAAGCCAGATGGCACTCAAAATTACAGATATCAGTGCGTCGTGTTCAAAGAACCCAGTTATATTGCCATCCTAAGCAATGTCTATGTGAGAAGAACAGTGAAATTGAAATATGAATACACATACCAAATCCTGTTTGTGGAGCCACGAAAAGTCTTGGAGGAGATTGGGAATTGTGGGTTGCTTGAGTAGAACTTCGGTGTCGGTCTGCTCACTTCGGATATCAGGGCGGAGACCATATGCTTGGTGGATGAGTTCTTGTGCAGCGTCCTTGAATATTCTTCGCATCATCCTGACAACACCCTCAATATCCTTGATATACTGTTGGTTGTTCATGCCGCTCCACTGCGTTGATGGCTCTGATGAATAAATCAAATTTTCATGGTGAGCGACAATCAGATGGGCCTACCTAGAACTTCTGCAGCAGCAGCCTGAAGCGATATTTTTGACATCTCTTTCATTTCTGTTTTTGAAGGCATGCCATTCACCACCCTTGGCAGCAGTTTCACAAGGTTCTCAGGACCATTAGGTATGGTTTTTTTGCAGGTGCAAATCAACCTAGTAGGTGTCTCCTCTCCAATGCTCTCCTACTAATTCCCGATATGTCCAGATGATCTCGTGGGAGGATCTAGTGTATGGAAGGGTATGAACTATGCTATTATGCCGCCTTCTCAAGAGGGTTTTCAGTAGTCTCAGCCGAGTCACTAGGTATGGTTTTCATGTCTTTTGAGTCACTTGTGAGGCTCACTAGGACATTTATTGCAGTACGTTTTCTCAACTTCTGGCCACCTCCGAGGCTCATTGGGCCTCTTTTCCACCAAGTTTCCCCTTTCTTCCAGTCGCATGTGAGGCTCATCAGGGCTCAAGCGCTCATCTCCAGTATGTTTTTATTTGCCTTGACATGTGATTTTCTGCCTCCGAACGGCACAAAACATATGTTATATTGTGGGTTTCGGAAGTTTTCTCTCATATTTCCTCATTGCTCAGTATGTCATGGTTATGTTCTATATATATCTTTGTTGTCCGCTTTGCAATTCTGTTCGTGCATGCTTTCAAAGCATGGCCCAAAGCACTTTGTATTCGACAATGTACATTACAATGGGGATACGGAAAGGACTTCCAAACAACTCCACAAAAATACATATACACTACTTTGAGAGTGGCGACCTTTGTTGCGATGAACTTCACCATGGTTCTGCTCTGGTATGGTGTTTCTGCCCGTCTGGGTGCTGCCCAGCAGTGGAGGTTGTGGATGGGGATGGTATGGTGCAGATTCGTGGTAGCCTCGGTAAGGGCCTTCTTGCCCTGGGTAGTAGTAGCCTGGACCCACTGGCATCTCACGATATTGTAGAGTGTGAGGGGGATTCGGCCCATATCATTGCAAGTCTGGATGATATGGGTCATGGTAGGGTGGTGGTGGGGCCGGGGGTGCATACATAGGTACATACAGCCCTCGGCGATTCTCAGCAGGGCTTCGGGGGTTATACCATCCAATGTTGTTGAAGCCCATAGGTGCATATCCATCTGGCAAATATGTGTTGTCTTGGAATTGCAGAGTAAGGCCGTGGGGCAGATTTTCCGAGTGATGGGTATAGGCATGAGCATCATAAGATGTGGCAGCTTTGAGTGGATGCAATGGTTGACTTGGATATGGAACCTCATTCGTTGCTTCTGAGCCAACGGGGACTTCTTGTGAGGCTGTAGAGATACTCCCACAACCCTCTTCTGCGGCCATAAGCTTCACAGTAGCAGCGGATATCACCTGACCTTCTTCTGCAGATGTGAGCCTCGAAGCAGCAGGAGAAGCTCCTTGCGATGGTGCTTCATTGGCGATCAGCATAGTGCGGTTGGCCCAAGTTCGTTTACGCAAGCTGAATGGGTCGTCGTCACATCAAGAACCTCTCCTCGTTGTACAACATGGGCCTCAGGCAGACACGACAGTCTGGTTCCGGAGGAAGTCCACCTCGAGGGGGAGCATTGAGTGGGGGTTTCACAAATTCATCCACTGGCACAGGTGTGTTGACCGTTGTGGGTGTATTGACTGGTGCAGGCGTGTTGACCAGTGCAGGCACGTTGACTGATGTGGGCATGCTGACCAACACAGGCACGTTGACTGGTGCAGGAGGGAGAAGAGGCAGTTCGATAGACAAATTGGAATTGGTGAGGGCAGTGTGAAATGACCAACACTCACTAAGAGCGCTAGAGGTTCAAGTAGTGACAATAGAGATAGACTGGTAGCTCCTAGAGACAATGGGAAATCTCCAAGAGGACAAGACTGAGGTCCTCCTGGCGCTCTATTGAGGTTTTATATACTATACAGGGGTTTGGCTATGTGTACACTACATCGAACGATATGCTATGCTACATGACTCCTCCATGAGTCGTACATGAGGATAACAGGTGTATCAGTACAGCCATGTAATGGAATAGAAGCTAACCATGAGGGTAAGGTGAGGTAGGCAGTGCACATGTGTGAGTCATAAGGCGAACATGTGCAAGGCTGCATGCCATGTGTGATCGGCGAGGCCGACATGAGGCAAACATGTGTCGGACATGAGGTGCACTGCAATACACATGGTACCCATGAGGCGAAAGGGTCTGGATTGTGAGGGGACTTGAGCATTTGGTGGTTTCGGGTGATAGGGGTTAATAGATAGGGGCTAAATGTGAAAGTCGTTCTAGAAAATCAGGAAAAATAGGGAGAAATCTGGGAAAATTAATATGGGTCTGTAACACAGTGGCTGGCTTGGAATGGGAGGGATTAGAGCGCCAAACATCGTTGAGAGTATCACCAGTAGACTCCTCAGGCGGTTCATGGCAAGTGTCGTCGTGAGCATCACCGTGAGCCTTGTCACGCTGAGCAGCATTGACAGCCTCGTTGCGAGTGTCTTCAAGGGCGTTGTCATCATCGAAAAGGGTTTCAGGGCCTTTTGAGGGTAGTGGGGTTGGGGGATGCTGCTCGTCCAATGAGACAGCGACCAGGGATGAGATGACCACATGGTGGTCTTTTATCTGTGGGGCTCTTGCAGGCTCCTTTCCTTTGAGCGAGGCCACAGGCTGCGAAGATGCCAGGTTTTTGACGTGCTTGGAGAGTGCAGGTCGACTGGGCTGTGGAAATGATGCTTTCCACTGTTACAGTTTGTCTCCTGGCTAATGGTGTCTTTCTCTTTTCTTTCTATTGTTGAACTCATATTCTCTTTGGTATGTGTTCCTACGACTGGACACATTGTTTACTTCTCTTCAATTCCTCTAACACCACTTTTATTGAACTGTAACTCCATGCCATTCTTCTTTACTACTGGAAGGAACAATTCTCTTTTACTCATCCTTGATTACTCAGTTTCCTTATCTGCGGACAGCCTCGTTCTTTCTAACCGATTCTATCGCATCGGTTACATGTCCCCAATTACTCACTATGTTCCTACTTGTTCTATAGTGTTCTATGCTTACACATCCTCTAGTATAAGTAGTCTGCTGCCTGTATTGTATTTCTCATTCTTGATCTATGCAATCTAGCATATTCTTGAGTCCAAGAGCATTCGGCTTTTGACCCTCATCACTCGAAATCCCCTTGATTGAGATCTTTGTCTCTTTCGTTGATATTCAAGGACAAAGTGTCTCTGCGTGAGTACCTCCCTTGAGATGACGTTGGTTTCGCTGCAACATATGAAGAGTACATCTTGTGTAACAAAAGATCAAGAATCTCCTCTCATCCCTCCTATCTAGGAGTAGGACCGACCACACTCGAAACATTTCCTACCATGCCCTTTCATGAGCCTATGGGCTCAACCACCCAGAATCTAGCGATGAGGAAGAACAACCCTCTTTCCCAGGACCCTCGACCATTGTGCCTTCGACCCTGACTTCCCAGACCCCAAGAACCCCTAGACAAAGCGCTGTTCCCCCAGCACCACCAAGGCAACCTCTCGTACCTCCAGCACCACCGGTAACCCCAGTAACCCCAATGTCCACCAAAGCCCAAGAACTTAAGGCGGCCCTCCCCACAGACTTTTCAGGAGAACCTACTGACGCGGTACGATGGATCAAGGCTATGAAAGCCTACTTCTCCATCAACTCCTCGATTTACACCTCTGACACTGACAAGGTCATGACCACTCTCAACAAGATGAGCAAGGGACACGGAGTCTCTTTCTCAGAAATGTGGTATGACAGGATGGCGGATACTTCTATTGCCAGTACTGAGAAAACCTTCGACAAATTTGCATCCAACTTTGAGTCTACCTTTTTCCCCTATGACACCAAGGCAACCGCTCACTTCAAGCTCACCAAACTCGCTCAGAAATCGTTCAAACGCCCTGATGGCATAATGGACAATGGATTCCAGAAGTACATCACTGATTTCCAGAATCTTGCTTCGAAAGCAGGAATCATGGATGACGTCACCTTCATCAACCAGTTCTCCCTTGAACTAGACCAACAACTTGCCACCATGATTCTATCCATGTCCTCTATCCCTACTACCGTCGTGAAATGGATAGAACAAGCCAAGGTGTTCCACGCCCAAAAAATGCAAATCCTCGTCTTGAAGGGAGGACGACTTCCCTCTACTGTTCTTTCCCCTCGAACCACTCATGATCCCAATGCCATGGACATCGACACCATCTCCCTCTCCAAATTAACCCCCATGGAATGAGCAAGATGTATCCGAGAAGGACTCTGCTTCCGTTGCAGGAAGAAGGGTCATAGCACCAACAAATGCAACAATACTAGAAGTGTTCCGGCAGGAACCTATCCTCGCCCACAGACTATATGCTCCACTGAAACCAAAACTCCGACTGTGCCTCCCCCCGCAAAAACTCCTTTGCCCATTGAAGCCTATGTTAATTCCCTGAAGACACAGGGAAAGAATGAGACGGAGATCCTTCAAGTACTCCAGATGTGCTATGAAGAACCTAAGGAAGAGATTTCTGTCGTTTCTACTCAGGATTTTTAAACAGAGAAGCCACCTCGATGTTGCCTTCTCCTACTCCCCCCATGTACTTGTAGCCTCTCCCAATGAACGAACCCTTCGCTTCCCTATCAAGCTACTTGTTGGAACACAAACCATCGAAACCACTGCCCTCATCGATTCCAGTGCTACCGGAAACTTTATTGACCTCGGACTTCTTTCCCTTGCCAATTTCCCCTTGAAGAAACTCCCTCAACCCATTGGCACATTCAACATAGATGGGACTCCCAACCGACGAGGAACAATCCTCTGGAAAGCCCACACTTGCATGATTTTACCACATGGTTCCGACGACCTAGAACTCATGGTCATCAGCCTAGGACATAAACAGGTCATCCTAGGAATGCCTTGGCTGAAATCCAAAAACCATCACATCGACTGGAAGAGCAACACTCTTTCCTTTCTGAGATCCCTCGCCTCAAACTATGACGATGACTTGACCTCTCAACGATACCTACTCCGATGGTTAGGATTTGACTCCGACATGGAACTTTCTTCACTCTTCTCCCAACGGTATTCATCTAAGAATGATGCATCTCTGCATGAGTACCTCCCTCAGATGGATCTTTACTGTGAACACCTCAACAAAATCACCTTGTCTACTGAACTGGCCCAAGCTTCTAAAACCTCTGACCAAAAAATTCCTGACTGGTGCTTGGACCTCAAAGACATATTTTCAGAAAAAACCCATGACGTCCTTCCTCCCCATTGATCATATGACCACACCATTGACCTTAAGCCATCTTTCGTCCCAAAGATCACTAAGGTATATCCTCTTAACCCAAAGGAACAAGAGGCGTGCAAAGATTTCATCAAAGAACATCTTAGAACTGGGAGAATCATTCCATCCAAGTCTCCGCAGGCTGCTCCTTTCTTCTTCGTTGCAAAGAAGGATGGCTCTCTCCGCCCTTGCCAAGATTATCGATATCTGAATTCCCATACCATCCGCAATGCATACCCCTTACCCCTTATCCCTGAATTGATCGATGACATGAAAAAATCCACGATTTTTACCAAATTTGACGTCCAATGGGGATTCAATAACATTTGTATTTGAGAAGAAGATCAGTGGAAGGGAACATTCATCACCCCTTTTGGACTCTTTGAACCCACCATCATGTTCTTTGGGTTCTACAATGGACTGCCCACTTTCCAATCCTTTATGAATCACATCTTCGCTGATATGATCACCGAGCACTGGCTGAAAATTTACATGGATGACTTGGGCATCCACACCCAAGGAGGCCTCGCACTCCATCATGAATGCACTCAACATGTCTTACTTCGCCTTCGTGAACATGGATTGTCCCTCAAACTCTCCAAATGCACCTTTGACATACCATGTATAGAATTCCTTGGGATGATCATCGGACAGGGAAAGATCGAAATGGACTCTGTGAAACTCTCTGCTATCAAAGAATGGAAACCCCCCACCTCCATCAAAGGTGTTTGCTCTTTCCTTGGGTTTGTGAATTTCTATCGCAAATTTATCCCCAACTTTTCCGACGTCATTGCCCCTCTCAACTTGCTCACCAGAAAGGATCAACCATGGGCCTGGACCAACCTCCAACAGCGTGCGTTTGATACCTTAAGACAGCTTTTTCCTCCGGACCCGTCTTGTCTATCCCTGACGTCACCCGACCATTTTCGATCATGACCGATGCCTCTTTGTTCACCGCAGGTGCTATCCTTCTATAGAGCGACACCAATGGTGACCTTCATCCCTGCACCTACTTCTCTCGCACCTTTCTTCCTGCCGAACAGAACTATGACATCTATGACTGAGAACTGCTCACAGTCATCCTCGCTCTCACTGAATGGCGTCAATATGTTCAAGGAATGTCCCACCTGGTCACCATCATTACCGACCATAAAAACTTGTCCTACATCAAAGACCCCCACAAACTCTCTCGCCGACAAGCCTGCTAGTCTCTTTTCCTACAGGACTTCAACATAGTCTGGAAGGTTCTCCCCGGTGCCAAACTCGCCCCCGCTGACGCCCTTTCCCACTATAACCAAGTTGACACCTCCGACAATACCGATGTCGCTATCATTCCATTACCCGCCGTCATCAATGCCCTAGACCTCACCCTCGCCCGTCACATCCAATCGTCTTCCTCAACTGACCCTCTTGTACTTTGTGCCATCCAAAACTTGTCTGATGACACTTCTCTTTTCCCACGCTCCTCACTCACCAACTGGACTTTTGACAACGGACATTTATATTATAAGGGACAAATGTATGTCCCACCTCCTGCTCAGTCCTCCCTACTTCACTCCATCCATTCTTCCCCCCTCTCGGGTCACCTCAGACGCTTCCGCACTAAGGCTATTGTCAAACGCAACTTCTGGTGGCTGGGCCTCTCTGTTTTCATTAACAACTTTATTGCTGGCTGCGCTATCTGCCAACAGAACAAGGCCCGCACACACCCTGTTAGCCCACCACTTTCTCCCATTAAGTCCTCCTCTTCGCTCCCTTTCAAACAGCTCTCCGTTGACCTTATCACCGACCTTCCCCTTTCCCATGGATATGACTCCCTCATGGTCATGGTCGACCATGGCCTTACAAAGGGGGTAATACTAGCTCCTTGCTCTAAAACAGTGGATGCAAATGGAATCGCTCAACTCTTTTTTGATCATGTATTCAAACGCTTTGGACTCCATGATACCCTTATCTCCGATCGAGGCCCACAGTTCGCCTCAGCCTTCGCTAGAGAGCTCGCTCGAATTCTCAAATATGATGTCCGCCTTTCCACTGCTTACTGTATCACTCCCAAACCGATGGACAAACCGAACAAACTAATCAGGAAGTCGAAGCTTATCTCCAGATCTTTTGTGCAAACAACCCTCACCAGTGGTCTAAATTCCTCACCTCTGCCAAATTCCAACACAACTCTGTTCCCCATAGCTCAACAAAAGTCTTCCCCTTTTCTGTCCTCCTCGGATATGATCCCTACATGTATCCCCCTCTTGGGAAGACATTTATTCCTGCTCTTGAAGGCCGTTGTAGCGATCGGTACGTCTCTAGGTCGGTATCCAGACTTTCCCCCTACTCCAGAGCCATTCTTATCATGTCCCTCCCCCTATTCCGAGTTTCCTATTACATGCTACCGATACCGGACTA
>JBBPQL010001149.1:0-12299 GCA_038092515.1 Boletus subparvulus | reverse complement strand
AGCACCAGCTGTGGAACACATTTTATGGCCAACTCGACAGATTGCTTCCTGAGCGTCCTCCGACGCCATTTGAATGTTCCGGCGGCAGATGACCCAACCTTGTCGATGAATGACGCTTCTTGACCGGCGCACCTGTGCTGCTTTCGCTTCACCCATCGTCGTCTGAGTGCAAAGTATTGATTGGTCGGTCGTCACCCTGGCCACAGGGAACCTTCATCAAAACGGTAGACGATGTTCTATCCGTCGCACACGAATGGGAAATAGGTGCATAGTTTCGTGCTGACATCCCCTCCGCATCCTCTGAATCATGATGGACTTCAAGGATGCATTTATGTATACATTGATCGTCGGGCTTTCACCCAGCCCGCCACTGTGTTCGCTCGCACACTGCCCCACTACTCCACCACTCATGCCCCCGCTCAACCTCGTTGTGACTCCGTTGATTCGTAGAAAAGATCAAGGAATGCACCTCTCATTCCATAATCATCTGGGGTAGGCCTGATACGAAGAGTATACTTTCCCGATAGACAAAGAGAACACCATCATGCCCCCTCTCGTGTCGCACCCGCATCCCCCGACGACGATCAGAGCAAACCATCATCGTCGGGTGCGTTCAAATCACACGTCCCCGTCACATCCATGCATCGTATTCCGAGGCTCCCTATCAACATCCACTACGGCGAAGAAGGCTGCATCATCCGCTTCTCCAGCGATCCCAACCGCCGTTTGACTCGTTCACTTCATCAGCGGACATGGCCGCATCACTGGGGATGTACCACGAACGTAAGGTGTACTCAACAGTTGTGTGGGTGCGCTCACTGGTGTGGAGGGCATTTTGAGAGTTGACGCCTGAAGAGGTGACGAGAACGGAAAAATGGGGGAATGTGTTCCCGAAGTGACGATCATGATCATGATCTAAACGTTTCATAAAGGCAGAAAACCTCGTGAAGCCATCCTGTAGCGATGGCCGCGGGTACCTGAATGGACGAACGGGGAAGAGAGGGAGATTTCAACAGAGCAGAAGAGTATTCGTTGTGGGGATGCAGGTTAGCATGGTGACCTATGAGGCCAACTTGAAGCCATCGACATAGATATTGGACAGGCTGGTCACCAGACTAGATGCAGGTAACCCCGCGACGAGAGAATTGGGTTCTTGCTGAACAGAGTCTGGGTGTGATAGAACACGTGTATCGTTGCCTTTTTCGATCTTGGCCGAGTGTCGGCGCACAACATACGAACGTTTTCGCAAACCTGAGCCAGCATGGATTCTAAAGGTACTTATGTCTTTCCGTCGACATGCAGAGCAGTGAAATGATGTACCTACCAGTTAATCAGCTGCATTCACGAGCAAGATCACTCCTCGACAGGTTTAAGCAAGGAAGGGGGACCGGTTGGATCAACCAGGCGATCGCCCTTGATCATAAAGCAGGGCCTGGAGCTTTGCCCACCCGGCCACCCTATGCGATCTGTCTCTTTGACCCAGCTTGCAAGTCATGTCGGTAGTCGTTACGACCTGCGTGGAGCGACGAGGGACGTTGAGGAGGCCGTTGTCCTCACCCGAGAAGCACTTGACCTTTGCCCGCAAGGACACCCTGATCGGTCAACGTTTTTGTTCAACCTTGCAAAATGTCTCGCCATTCGGTACGACCGGCTCGGGGCAATGCGGGACCTCGACGAGGCCTTTGCCCTCGACCGAGAAGCACTCGACCTTCGCCCGCAAGGCCACCCTTTTCGACCTCACTCTTTGAACAACCTTGCAATTCGTTTCTCCACTCGGTTCGACCAGCTCGGGGCAATGCAGGACCTCGATGAGGCCATTGTCCTCGGCCGAGAAGCACTCGACCTTTACCCGCAAGGACACCCTGATCGGTCAACGTCGGTGATCAACCTTGCAAATGGTCTCTCTACTCGGTACAACCAGCTCGGGGCAATGCAGGACCTCGATGAGGCCATTTTCCTTTCCCGAGAAGCACTCGACCTTCGCCCGCAAGGACACCCTGATCGGTCAATGTCTTTGAACAACCTTGCAAATCATCTTTCCACTCGGTACAAGCATCTCGGAGCCATGCAGGACCTCGATGAGGCCATTGTCCTTGCCCGAGAAGCACTGGCACTCGACCTTCGCCCGCAAGGATACCATTATCGGCCAATGTCTTTAATGAACCTTGCAGTTTATCTCTCCACTCGGTACAAGCCGCTCGGGGCAATGCAGGACCTTGACGAGGGCATTGTCCTCAACCGAGAAGCACTCGACCTTTTCCTGCAAGGACACCCTGATCAGTCAACGTCTTTGAACAACCTTGCAGCTGATCTCTCCACTTGGCACAAGCAGCTCGGGGAAATGCAGGACTTCGATGAGGCCATTGCCCTTGGCCGAGAAGCACTCAACCTTCGCCCGCAAGGGCACCCTATCGGTCAGGATCATTGGACAGCCTTGCAAGCTACCTCTGTAGTCGGTTCACACGGTCGAAGCAATTACAGGATAAGGAGGAACTGTTCAGTCTCTACGCTCAACTCGTATATGTCCCGATAACGCCTCTGGTTGCGGAACCTGTAGGCCAGATTGTCACTTCCGATGATCTTTCTGCCGCTAGATCATAGATCCGTGTGGCGGAGGATTTCCAGCATCCCACGATACTCCTCACATATGAAACATCACTTCGACTACTTATTCAATATCTGGCGACCTTGCCGTCGTTGTCTCAACATCTTGTCATCCTAAAAACCCTCACGTCCTCGCTGGCAGTAGACGCATTCTCAGCGTGTTTACGTAAACGTGCTCCTGCACATGCGGTCGAGCTTCTCGAGCAAGGTCGGGGTGTCTTTTGGAGTCAGCTTACTCGACTCCGTTCGCCACTGGATGATGTCGTAGTATCTAGCCCGGCAGGAATGACGTTGGAAGAAGAATTCACGCGGCTAGCCTTGCTCATTCGCAACGCTCTCAATTCGCCTGGCGCAGATCAGCACGACAGGGTGTGCCGTCTCAACCTGAAACTGCAGAGAGTCGTGACCAATATTCGCAACCTACCTGGTCTCTCCCGTTTCCTTCTTTCCTCCCTCTTCCCCGATCTCAAACACGCAGCCAGTGGGGGACCCGTCATCATCGTCAATGCGAGCAAGCATAGCTGTGACGTGCTCATCGTCTTCTTCGATCGAGATCCCGTTAATATTCCGTTGCAGATCACACAGGAAGATGTTCGAGACCTGTCAATGGAGCTCCGTATCTTGACTGTGCGCGCAAAGAGGGCCGACATAACGAGAGAACTCGCCTTCTTCTTACGCAAGCTTTGAAATCAGATCGTCTCACCCATCGTCGATTGCCTCAAGACGACTCATCCATCTAATCACGCATCTGGTGGTGTCCCACCGCCGAATTCTCTGTGCTGCCTTTGCACGCTGCTGGTCCGTATAGGAAGGGCCAACAGAATCTCCCTCATCTCTACATCTCGTCATACACTCCCGCCCTCAACGCCCTCATTCGTGCCAGAAGGCCCGATCCATCGAATTCTACCACTGAACAGGAACACTTCATTGCCATCGGTCAAGCCAAAGCTGCTGGCGAGAGCGAACTCGTTTCCGTAGGTGCAGAACTGGACAACGTTGGTCAGCGCGTCCACGGCCTCACCGCATTCACGCGTATAGGTGGGGGGGGGGTCTTGCACTTCTAGGGTCGTTGAAGAACTTGGCAAGAACGAATGGGTCCACCTTGTGTGTCATGGTCTCCCAAGTCGGGAGGGGCCGTTCGAGTCCGCGTTCGCTCTACACGACGGGCACTTTACAATCCAACGCATCATCGGGCGTGAATTGAAGAATCCCGAATTTGCGTATCTCTCTGCATGTCATACGACTGTCGGAGATGAAAAGAGTCCAGACGAGGTGATCCATCTCGCGTCGGCGATGCGGTTTGTTGGCTTCCGTTCCGTGATTGGGACGATGTGTGCGGTGGACGATGGTGAGACGAACAAGATCACGTCGACCTTCTATAAGCATATGGTGGTCGATTCTGGTCGTCTGGATCATACCCGCGCAGCATTTGCGCTGAACAAGACGATGCAATCTGTGGATATACCATTCGATCAACGGATTCTTTATATCCACCTCGGCGCCTAGTCCTAGGATCCTAATCCTCGTTCGCTTTCTTGCTTTGCATCGCTTGTACTTGCTGTGTATCAGCTACCAAACATTTTATCCGTTTGCAAATGACTTACTAGCTCTACTATAGCGGCTCGCCTCGTGTCTCTACGATCACGCCGAGGAGGCGACCTGCACTAAGCTGTCGACACCGCCGCGGTTCTGGGTAGCCCAAGCAAAACGGCCGGCTTCGAAGGTTCGTCCGTGTCTGAACGCCTCGTGTGATTCTCAGCGGCTTCAACACGGGGAGAAACTTGCCGGAACTCGTAAATTATGACGCACCAAAAGTGACTTTATAACATACACAAATATCCAAGCGATGATTCGCGACATAGATGTCACCAACGCGATACGCAAATATTCATGGCACGACATTGAAGGAGTTGATAAAATTAATATATTCCAAGCCATGAACTTCAAGGTAGTACCGAGCCAAAAGTTTCATCACGAGGGGTATCAGTCTTCGTAAAATCTTCATGGAACTTGACGAGCTTGCCCACATACTCCTCCACACCAGGGCACAAACATGTCAGCCGGTAGTGGTACCCTCTTTCTGTCCGAACCCAGACCCAAGCACGAAGCAGATGCCGGTCGCGTCGAGTAGTGCAAGAGCGTAAAAAGTGTCTGGTGCTTTACCCGCTGCTTTCGCTGCCTCGATTGCCTTGTCGGACATGTGGCTACGAGGGAATAGGTACAAGGCGCCGGGTGAGTTGACGCAGCTAACTCCGCACGGCATTGAGAGCTGCTACCATCTGACGCGTGCGTTCGGCGAGAGCCTTGTGGATCGCGTCGGTCTCTTTCTTCCAAACGGCATAACTTTCTTCCCCTTCCTTTGGAGGGCGAACCATGCAGTGGACACCAATCTACCCCTGGGGGGGAGGAGACAGGCCAGTACCGACCATCCCACATACCATAGCGATGACATCATCGCTTATATTGGTGCATTCGAAGTAACGAACACGTCTACCGCATTCACCAAAGACACCCTTCGAAATGGAGTGGAAGGACACGAGGGCGACGTCTTTGCCAGACACGACGACGACCTTTTTGTGAACGGGTGCGTCTCTCGGCGGTGGAGTATACTCCGTCAGCGAGGAGGACAAGGTTGTATTGCTCGCAAAGATCGACCGTCTTGTCTTGCGTCTTCCTGTCAAGGAGGGCACCAGTCGGGTTACCAGGATTGATGATCACGGGAGCCTTTGGCTGGGTCTTTCCCTCCTTACGTGTCTCTCGAGGATCGACCTGATTTCGTTGACAGAGGTACTCCACTCGTTAGTTTCGTCGAGGTAATTAGGGAATCGGCACTCCGGAAAATCGGGCGAGAGCTGCAGTGTACAGGGGGTATTGTGGGATGGGGATAAGGAACCCCGACTTGCCAGGTTCGGATGAGCATTGAGATAAGGAGCGATACACTAGCGGAAGCCCCGCCGGTAAGGAAAATGTGCTCGGGGTATGCCGGATGTCCATCGCAGGCTACATGGAAGAGCCACGTCCAGGAAATGAATACAATGCGGTGAACGGGTGCGAGGAAGAACAGACCGTGGATAAATTCTGCGACGTGCTTGCGGATGAGAGGGACATACTAGGAATGGGAATATGCGCCAATAGAGCCGATTTCTTCCAATAGTTCGTCTGCACGTGCAAGGACATATTTTGGGAAAACATTCGGAGCCAGATATTTGATCCCTGTACTCCATCAGCGCGGCTACCTGTGAAGGGGTGTGAGCGATTCCGGTATGTTCCGCTGCAGCCAAGACGGGGGTTAAGAATAGACATACCTGCCTGACAAAGGAGAGCGGGGGTTGATCTAGGCCTTTTTGTTGGGGATTTCCAATATTCGATGAAGTGTGACGCGGTACTGCTCTGCCTTGATGACGAGTTCGCCACAGCACAGCGGACGTTGCGGATGGCGGTTGAGGTCGTCTGCGGAGAGTCTGCTCATCGTGGAGAACAATGCCAAAGATCTCTTGTGGCGGGGGTGAATTGGTAAATGCCATCGGAGTTTCCCATAAGCAAGCCACTGAAAAAGTAGAATCGTCCGGGTAGCACTGCTTGCTGAACAGAGTGCACCGTGACGCGGTGGGTTGATAGAACACGTGTATCGTTGCCTTTTTCGGTCCTGGCAGAGCTGGAGCCTGGGCGCACAACATACGAGCATTTTCGCAAACCACCGTGTTGGGTCAAGTTCTGTGAGCCAGCATGGATTATAGAGGTACTTGTGTCTTTCCATCGAGGTGCAGAGCAATGAAATGATCTACCTGCCAGTTAAACAGTTGCATTCACGGGCAAGATCTCTCGTCGCCAAGTTTAAGCAAGGAGGGGGGACCAGTTACATCAACGAGGCGATCGTCTTTGATCGTGAAGCACTGGAGCTTTGCCCACACGGCCACCCCATGCGAGCTGACTCTTTGACTCAGCTCGCAAGTCATGTCAGTAATCGTTACGCCCAGCTCGGTGCAATGCAAGACCTCGATGAGGCCATTGTCCTCAACCGAGAAGCACTGGACCTTTGCCCTCAAGGAGACCCTGATCGGTCAGTAGCTTTGAACAACCTTGCAAAACGTCTCTCCACTCGATACGAGCAGCTCGGGGCAATGCAGGACCTCGATGAGGCCATTGTCCTCGACCGAGAAGCACTCGACCTTCGCACCCAAGGCCACCCTTTTCGATCCAGCTCTTTGAACAACCTTGCAGTTGTTCTCTCCATTCGGTATGACCAGCTCGGGGCAATGCAGGACCTCGATGAGGCCGTTGTCCTTGCCCGAGAAGCACTCAACCTTTACCCACGAGAACACCCTGATCGGTCAATGTCTTTGAACAACCTTGCAATGCATCTCTCCACTCGGCACAACCAGCTCGGGGCAATGCATGACCTTGATGAGGCCATTGTACTTGACCGAGAAGCACTCGACCTTTGCCCGCAAAGAAACCCTGATCGGTCAATGGCTTTGAATAACCTTGCAATTGATCTCTCCACTCGGTACAACCAACTCGGGGCAATGCAGGACCTCAATGAGGCCATTGTCCTTGCCCGAGAAGCACTCGACCTTTACTCGCAAGGACACCCTGATCGGTCAGCGTCTTGCAATAACCTTGCAGTCCATCTCTCCTCT
Organism: Boletus subparvulus; assembly: GCA_038092515.1. NCBI lineage: Eukaryota > Fungi > Basidiomycota > Agaricomycetes > Boletales > Boletaceae > Boletus > Boletus subparvulus. The sequence goes on along the minus strand of JBBPQL010001149.1, from coordinate 5,055 downwards.
CGGTACAGTCAGCTTGGGGGAATGCAGGACCTCGATGAGGCCATTGTCCTCGACCGAGAAGCACTCGACCTCCGCCCGCAAGGACACCCTGACCGGTCAATGTCTTTGAACAACCTTGCATTCCATCTCTCCACTCGGTACAAGCAGCTCGGGGAAATGCAGGACCTTGATGAGGCCATTGTTCTCGACCGAGAAGCACTCGACCTTCGCCCACAAGGACACCCTGAGCGGTCAACGTCTTTGAACGACCTTGCAGTTTGTCTCTCCACTCGGCACAAGCAGCTCGGGGAAATGCAGGACCTTGATGTGGCCATTCTCCTTGCCCGAGAAGCACTCGACCTTCGCCCACAAGGACACCCTGATCGGTCGCAATCATTAGACACCCTTGCACGCCAACTCCGTGATCGGTTCGCACGGTCGATGCAGCTACAGGATAAAGAAGAACTATTCAGTCTCTACACTCAACTCGTACATGTGCCCCAAGTTGCTTCCATTGACCTTTCTGCCGCTAGAGCATGGATCCATGTGGCCGAGGCCTTCCAGCATCCCTCCTTACTTCTCGCATACGAAACATCACTCCGACTACTTATTCAACATCTGGCGACTCTGCCGTCGTTACCTCAACATCTTGTCATTCTAAAAAACCTCACGTCGTCGCTCGCAGTAGACGCATTCTCAGCGTGTCTACGTAAACGTGCTCCTGCACAAGCGGTAGAGCTTCTGGAACAAGGCCGGGGTGTCTTTTGGAGTCAGCTCACTCGCCTCCGTTCGCCGCTGGATGATGTCGCAGTATCTAGCCCGACGGGAACCACGTTGGCAGCCGAGTTCGCGCGGCTAGCCTTGCTCATTCGCAATGCTCTCAATTTTCCCGGCGCAGACCAGCACGGAAGGGTGTGCCGTCTCAACCTCGAACTGCAGAATGTGGTGACCAATATTCGCAACCTACCTGGTCTTTCCCGTTTCCTTCTTCCCTCGCTGTTCCCCGACTTTCAACACGCAGCCAGTGGGGGGCCCGTCATCATCGTCAATGCGAGCAAGCATAGCTGTGACGTGCTCATCGTCTTCGTCGATGGAGATCCTGTTCATATTCCGTTGCAGGTCACACAGGAAGATGTTCGAGACCTGTCAACAGAGCTCCATACCTTGACTGTTCGCGCAAGGAGGGCCGACATGACGAGAGAGCTCGCCTTCTTCTTACGCAAGCTTTGGGATCAGATCGTCTCACCCATCGTCGATTGCCTCAAGACGACTCATCCATCTCAATCACGCATCTGGTGGTGTCCCACCGCCGAATTCTCTGTGCTTCCCTTGCACGCTGCTGGTCCGTATAGAAAGGGCCAACAGAATCTCCCTCATCTCTATATCTCGTCCTACACCCCAACCCTCACTGCCCTCATTCGTGCCAGACGGCACGATCCATCGAATTCTACCACTGAACAGAGACGTTTCATTGCCATCGGTCAAGCCAAAGCTGCTGGCGAGAGCGAACTCGTTTCCGTAGGCGCAGAACTAGACAACATTGGTCAGCGCGTCCACGGCCTCGCCGCATTCACGCGTATAGATGGAGAGGAATCTTGCACTTCTAGGGTCGTTGAAGAACTTGGCAAGAACGAATGGGTCCACCTTGCGTGTCATGGTCTCCCAAATCGGAAAGAGCCATTCGAGTCCGCATTCGCTCTCCACGACGGGTACTTTACAATCCAACGAATCATCGGGTGCGAATTGAAGAATCCCGAATTTGCGTATCTCTCTGCATGTCATACGACTGTCGGAGATGAAAAGAGTCCAGACGAGGTGATCCATCTCGCGTCGGCGATGCAGTTTGTTGGCTTCCGTTCTGTGATTGGGACGATGTGGGCGGTGGACGATGGTGAGACGAACAAGATCACGTCGACCTTCTATAAGCATATGGTGGACGAGTCTGGTCGTCTGGATCATACCCGCGCAGCGTTTGCGCTGAACAAGACGATGCAATCTGTGAATATACCATTCGATCAACGGATTCTTTACATCCATCTTGGCGCCTAGTTATAGTATATCCTCGTTCGCTTTCTTGCTTTGCTTTGCTCGTACTCGCTGTGTAACTGCTACCAAACATACTATCCTTTATTTCACGGGTCCTGCGAGGCGCAAGTGTATAATAACACGTTGTACTACATGATGGCCTGTACCGTATCAGCCCCGGGTATTCGACGACAGAAGCCGAGTGTCTTACGACAGCGCAATGTGATCCGATCATCCAATTAGGCTTTAGATCAACGGCTTGCCTAGTTGTGGAGAACTTTCGGAGAACTTCGGTATGGCATGCCTGAGCGTGTGCACCGCCAAGCATGGCCGAGGAACAACTCTGAGCGAGCAGGGGCAGGTATCGAGAAAAAGCACAGAAAACCAAGGCCCTTGCGTGGCCGTTTGCAAATGACTGTCCACTCAAGCAAAACCGCTGGCTTCAGACGTTCGTCCGCTTCTGAACGCCTCGTGTGATTTTCAGTGGCTTCAGCGCGGGGAGAAACTTGCTGGAACTTGTCAATCGTTCTCTTCGCCTCAATTGCCAGTCCCTCCGAGGCTCGTTTATCCGTGGGACGTGATGAATTGAAAGAGGGATGGGGTTACTCTCACGACGAGTCCGGCTCGGGTTGCGGAGCTTTCCAACTGGGAGCGTACACGCAAGGGAGAAGGCGCCGGCGGGTAACCCATGGGATTGTGGAGGCCTCTCGAGTCTAGACCAGGGCTTTTTCAAGTTGCGCGCCGGTGCTCAGGACGGTCTGAAGGGACGAATTCGAATGCAGTATAAACGATCGTCACGGCAGCACACTCATCTGCCCAGTCTGGTTCATCAATTTCCTCGAGGATGCTTTCTCGATACAGTATGCATCGATTCAAGGTGTGTACATGTGGTCTCGCAAAGTGATCATAACGCCGTTCATTCCTGTATCAAAAGTCGATTTTCCATTGATAAATGAGTCAACCGTGACCCTTTAGGAAGAAACAGAACTGGTTTGAATCCTCACCTTCATCTTCAACAGCATGCCCGCGGCCATGCTTGGAAGTTGGTGATCAACGTGGTAACGACCCATGCCAGTGTACTTACTCGGCATGATTATCGCTCCGTTCGTTCTGCTGTCCTTAGGCTCGCTGCACGACCTCTCCGCTGGAATCGGCCACGGGTCTGGGAATTCACTGAACAGGTTTGGGCTTGGTTTCATTGTACATTACCAGTGCTAGACGGGGTTCGACTTATCCCCGCCTTTTGGGTGGGTCCAGAGATAACGTCGTCGAGGCGAGCCTACACCCCAGTGAAAGTCTAGGTATACCACCGGCATGCCACCCAATGACGCTAAATACGCCCCCGTCCGTCAATACGACGTCGACGAGGGGAAAGTCTTCCACTCCAAGTCTTCCACTGACGCCGACGGGTCCTTCCCACATCTTACCATAGAACTCCAAGGGCGACCAAAGGGAGTGACCACCCTTCACCGTTGGGAATGGGTCTCTCGCGGTGTTCTCTCGCTCCTATTACTAGTATTTTTCGCGCTCTGGGTCACTTCGACCGGTGCACGGAAGTGTACGTATATCGTGAAATTTTGTGAGTGGCGCCTTTATTGTCACGTCTTGTATTCTCGTGGACGAAAGGGCTCACGGCATAATTATGCAGCACCTGCTAATGAAGCCATCGAGTACATCGAGCACGTCAAGTACAAAGGCGGTTTGCATTTCATGACTCCATGGCGAGGCGACGAATCAGGGAATCCCAGCGTTGACATCGACGCTGCTTGGCGTCATATAAGCACGGACGGTGAGTAAATGCTTCCTTCGATTTCTTTTTTCCGGTGACCTGACAAGCATTCACAGTCAAACCCATCCGCATAACAGAGGAGCAGCTACACGAGATGGGGATGGAGGTCACTCTGACAACCGTGAAACTCCCCACCGAGGAAGAGGGCAGCGGAGGGTACCTCGCGTCGTTGGAGGTCACCCATCATCTCCAGTGCCTGGTGCGTCTCCCTGCCTCAAGCATGCTGAGGACGTTGTTCAGTTCACGCCAGGACATGCTCCGAAAAGCTACCTATCGAGAATACTACGCGTCGTTCGACCCAGCTTTCCAGGTCGAGGATGAAGTGCTCATGAACAAACTGGGTAAGACAACTCCATTCAACTAACCATGCCCCTGTACTGAGTTTGACGATCCCCTCACTTGGAATAGACACCTGCGTCGAACTGATCCGCCAGGCCCTCATGTGTTACCCCGACCTAAACATGGTAATATATTACTGGGTACGCGGGTTCGATGCGCCCTTTGCGGATTCCAACACCATCCATCGGTGCAAGAACTTTGACAAGATCCTGGATTGGGCCACCGAGAGGGCGGTCGACGTTCCCCGTATCACGAGCTTCCACACGGGGAGGACGGAGGACGGTCACACCGTCGGCCCTGGCATGTAATGGGGATTTGATACCTTATTTCGGTTTACAGGAATTGCCTTGGTAGTCATGTCCGTTTCATACGTTGTAATCGAACGCATCCGGCGTTGTTATGCAGGGAGGGGTCTTTCCTAGGTTTCTCGCCCCCAGCGGTTCAGTGCTAGTCAGGGTTCACGCGAAGACGCTTCTTATCTCGGTCCATTCACTACGCATAAATGCCTCGAATCCCCGTGAATCCCTAGACAGTAATGTAGATTCGACTCCCCACATTAGGCGCGTTTTTTTTATACTTATCACCGACAGCGTGCACACCACGGTAATTCATCTGGAAGGGCAATAACCTAGAGGCTCGATATCAGTAACGTTTTTATAGGACGGCCGATGTCCAAGAATCGACACAATGTGATTTATTCGTGATCCAAATTCCGTGAGCAGTAAAGACCACCTCCGCCGAGCAAGAAGGATGTGACCGAGCTGCTACATACGGAAGTATTTACATGGGATGTTCTAGCAACTCTGTCGCATCGCCAAATTTGACGACGTGGCTCGCCAGCACGTGCGCGTTGTGTTGAACCGACCAGTCGAGAATGCGTTCATAATCGACGCATTGATGCGTGGCACTCAGGTTTGGCTGTG
>JBBPQL010001148.1:0-12315 GCA_038092515.1 Boletus subparvulus | reverse complement strand
ACTCGGTTTACATTGTTAATACGTTACCGCTTCACGGTCTCTCCGGTACCATCAGCCTCCGATCGGTATCTCCGGTACCGAAAGCATCCGGTTAGAGACATCAGGTCTCGGGCCCGGTACCTGACCCCTTTTTTTTACTCGTTTCCTTTGGACTTGACAGCTATCTTGAGTTTGACAGTCTCGGGTATACCCGGACTATAAAGCCTTGTACTTAGGATTTTGAAACACACTTTTGGTTGGATTCACGAACTGCTCGAACCACTCGTCCCTCGTACCGTTCACCGTCTACCGCACCGTTCACCGTCACCGTCACCGTATCCCGCTCTCGTTCCCTTCGTCTGGCGCTCCTCGGACTTCCGGTCTCGCGCTCCGGTCGCTCCCCGGACTATCCCCTGCACTTAATCCTTCGGCTTTGGACTTCCTTCTGACTCCTCCCTTACCTTGAGTCCCTTTAGGGGCGAAGTACCTCGCCTCCCCTCTTCCCTTTAACGGCTCAGGGCAAGTGTGTCTTACACCCTTAGTCCTCCCAGCCATTTTAGCATCTTTACAGCGTCTCATGCTATAAGTACTCTGCTGCATGTACAGTAGTCTCCATTCTTGATCTACACAATTCAGCATTCTCTTGAGTCCAAGAGCAATCGGCTTTTGTCCTAAGACACTCGTACCTTCTTCGACTTGATCCTTTCCTTGTTGTTGACTTTTGAGGAAGTAGCGTCTCTTCGTGAGTACCTCCCTCGAGACAACATTGGTTCTGCTCTGACCTACAAGAGTATGTCTCGCATAACAACTACAATACACTTCCTGGTTGATAATTAAAGGTATGAACACATCAGACACATGTCTGAGTCATATGCTGTCAGAACGAGAGCGTACCCCGATGGCACCCCTGCCCAAGAAATTCCCCTTCGTGTACCATCAACATGTCAAACATGATTTGCAACATGCATGCCTTGAGTACTTCGGGGGAAGATTGCACTTGCAAGAGGAAGAGGTGGAAAGAATTGAGAGCCATCCACTAGAGATCAACATTGAGTTAGGGGAAAAATAGAAGAGGGCTTATGCATGCAATGAAATAACATGAACCGAGACACACGAGTCCCTTTTCACACAGTGCAAGCTCCTTGTGCTATGGCTGGTATGATCAGTTTACCCAAATACCTTCCAAACATTGAGTTCTCACATCATCTACCTGGTACATATTCTGAGGGTGGGGAGACAGACATACCCGTTCACATGCATGTGTGACCATCCAAGTATGGACATGGACAATCTTGTCCTTGCAGTGAATCTTTTGTTATTGTCATCTAGTTTCCTTGTCTCCTGGGCTGAATACCATATATGATGTTGTGTGAAGAATAATAAGCAAGGGAAGATGATACGAGGAGGCTTTGCAACACACCAATACATATTCATGAGACAATTGTGCCTGCATTTGAGGGTCTGGAGGGGGGACGCTGCTGGGTGTCATAATTGTCATGACAGCATTGTCTGCATTGTCTGCACTCAAGTACTGTAACTAGTGTAATAGATTAGATGATGCATCTATGTACATAAACTACAATTGCATGCCAGTGGGAGATCTAGCTATCTAAAGTGGAAAGAGTGTGCATGTAAATTTCTCGGTCCTCAGTAGGGACCAGCGATTTCAGAGTCAGCCGCAACTGACTTTGAACATTGCAGGTGGACCTTTTGGCTGACTCTGAAATCGCTCATCCCTATTTACAACCTGGAATTCACACACTCATTCTCTTTCCTCTTCTTCATCCTCATCTCCCACTTCCATACTACCGCTCCACTCCCACTCGACTAGTGCACTAAATTAACTAGTAGTGATTGATAATGTAGTAGTAGTATAGTATCTATGTCCAACTTAAGTTCGCCGCATCTGTGGGATGAGAAATAACCAAGAAAGTAACTCGTTTCTATGCTGTTCCAGAAACAATAATTGATGGTGATTTGCAGCATGATGCTGGCATGATTCCGTCGTCAATCCGTTGCAGGATGAGTATCAAACTCTTCGTCCTATTGTTCGTGCTCAATGATTGAATTAATTCTCAGTAAATACCCCCTTCATCAATCCATCAATTCCGTCATTACAAAATCAATCCATTGCAGGATGAGTATCAAATTCTTCATGTTATTGTTCACGTTCATTGAATTAATGTTCAGTAAATACCCCCTTTGTTGACCCATTGAGCAGACAATTGGAATGAACATACTTATACTGTGAAGCATATCAGGCCATATGTACTTCAAACATATATCTTCCATCTTCTGTCTTCCATCCCACATAGCACTATAACCATTGGAACCATTGCAATGGGAAACTCTATCAGTCGAGTTTTTGATTTCCAACATATTCTGGAAGTAGGTAAATCACATTGATTGGAAATACCTGATGATTGAAGCTATATTATAGGTGCTGGATGCTCTCCATCTGTTGTCATATGCCAGGCATTTATTCAATCATGCAGATTGCTTGCTCATATTACCCTTTAGCTCAATATTGAAACAGTTGTCATCAATCAGGCCTCGTCAGGTGAAAATCCAGCAGTCTCTGAGCGACAGAATCAAAAACAAGATATTCATGAAATGTGGCCCATCTTCTTCCATTACAGCAAAATTCACAAAAAATTCCAGTCTTTGGAGAAGGCCTTTGATGGCTTCTCTGACATGAGTCCCTCCAAATGTTCCTCTCCTAGCACGATTGTCAATTCTCCCCCACTCGACTGCTTCGACACCCTTTCATTGGAGTGTCCCTTTGTTGGTCCTCAGCCACCTTTGTTTCAATACAAGCACAAGCATGAGGACAACTTCACTGACCCTCCCTCATCCAAACGTCCTTGTCTCACTCATTCACTCTCCCAGGCCATCCCATTGTGCCAGTGGACTTCCTCAATCACTAAGCTCAAGCAGAAGTGGGAAGATAATATTGGTGAAAGTCCACCCTCAAAATGCCCCAACCTCAGCCCACCACCCCCTTCAGAACTGAATGCCCAGCCACCTTTATTTCAATACAAGCGCAAGCACAAGGACAACTTCACTGACCCTCCCTCATCCAAATGTCCTTATCCTGCTCGCTTGCTCTCCCAGGCCATCTCCTCATGCCAGTCGACCTCCCCATTCACTGAGCTTAAGCGGAAGCAGGAAGATGATGACATTGAAAGTTCCCCTTTGAAACACTGTAGAGACTCGTACGTCTCTGTGCTTATATTCCACCCCTTTTACCTTTCACCCAACTGCCTTACTGTTATCCATTCACTCCGAACTCCCTTTTAGTGCTCTGAACTCCCCTTTTAGTTGCTAAGACCGGTCTCGGTTTATACTGGACCATGCCGAGCGCGTCTGGACTACTCGGTTTACATTGTTAGTACGTTACCGCTTCACGTTCTATCGGTACCATCAGCCTCCGATTGGTCTCTCCGGTGCTGAAAGCATCCGGTTAGAGACATCAGTCTTGGGCCCAGTACCTGACCCTTTTTACTTGTATCCTTTGGACTTGACAGCTATCTTGAGTTTGACAGTCTCGGGTATACCCGGACTATAAAGCCTTGTACTTAGGATGTGAAACACACTTTTGGTTGGATTCACGAACTGTTCAAACCACTTGTCCCTTGTACCGTTCATCGTCTACCACACTGTTCACCGTCACCGTCACTGTATCCCGCTCTCGTTCCCTTCGTCTTGCGCTCCTCGGACTTCCGGTCTTGCGCTCCAGTCGCTCCCTGGACTATCCTCTGCACTTAATCCTTCGGCTTTGGACTTCCTCCCGACTCCTTCCTTACCTTGAGTCCCTTTAGGGGCGAAGTATCTTGCCTCCCCTCTTCCCTTTGACGGCCCAGGGCTAGTGTGTCTTACACCCTTAGTCCTCCCAGCCATTCCATTATCTTTACAACACCCTCACTCTAGCTTGCCACCCCCTCCAGAACTGAGTGCACCACCCATGACTCAATACAAGCACAAATGCAAGGACTACTTTACCAACCCTCCCTCATCCAAATGTCCTTGTCTCGCTTGCTTGCTCTCCCAGGCCATTTCCTCACACCAGTTGACCTCCCCATTCATGAGCTCAAAAGGGAGTGGGAAGATAACGATGTCGAAAGTTCCCCTTCGAAACGCTCTAACCTTGGACTCAATACAAGTGCAAATGTGAGGACGACTCTATCAGCCCTCCCTCATCCAAATGCCCTTTTCTTGCTCACTCACTCTCCCAGGTCATATCCTCTAGCTCAACTTCTTCCATAGCTCATTTCTTACCTTGTAAATCTGTGGCATCATCCCCTCCCGAAGTGAGCAATACAGCAAATTCTAATCCTTCCGCTCACCCTGAAAACAGGTTCAAACATCAATACTTATACTGCCTAACGAACTTCTTGACAAAATCATAACCCATCTAGATACTGATTGTTTGAAGGCTTGCAGCAAAGTATCCATACTTTTCAGAGAAATCTCAGGTCCCTGCTTTCTCACTGCTGTCATATTTAAGCCTTCCATTTACTGGTTCTCAGTCGAGGGAAAGGATATGGCAGGGCTTCTGGTTTGGAGATGCTTGAAGTCATTTGTGCCTCCAAACAACATCCTTTTCAATGCCAGTAATGATGCGCATCTATGTGCCCACGTCATTTTTTTGTGAACCCCACAGACAGCCAATGGTCTTTGTGTTTTTCTTATCTGCAATAACTCCCTTTCGCCATCTTTGATCGCCATGGTCATGAAGACTGATAGATTCTAGATGTTGCCACATATCATTTACTCAATCCTCCCCAACTCTAACCCCCGATCGTGTGTGTATTGGGTTTCCAAAGACCCCTTATCCTTTGTCCAGCAATCTGGAGACTTTTTGGATTGACAATCACCTGGCTTTTTCATGCTCTCTCATCTCTTTTACGATTGGCATCCTCTGCTACTCGCCGCTTAGAGACCTTTCCCTCCGAAGTACAGACCTCAGTCACACTATGTGGAGCAAACTATTGTTTTCACACTCGCAAAGCACTTCCAGAATACCAGAGCAGTGCAGTCACTCGGGGTAACCCTTGCAGCCACACACACAACCACACCATTCATTTCTCAGGTGCTGAGTACCACTCATTACTTTGAAAATCTGACTCGCCTCAAGATCACTTTTCAGAGCTCTGAAAGTATCACCAAGGAAAGTTTCCAGTTTCCCAATTACAAAAGATGTGTCAGCCATGTCACAGACCCCAAAACAGCCTGTGATTGGGACATCAGAACCGTAGTTGCCAGCCCTGTTGTAAGTTCTTGTAGATATCCATCATAATTGAAGCTAATATCTCTTCAGCCACATTGTGGGATGTGGTTGCCAGCTTTCCCGGCAGCACAGAATATCAAGTTGATTTCAAATGGTTTGGAAAGTGAACAGCAACTATGCGAGGAATTTCTAGAACATGCACCTCTCTGTCAGCCTATGTTCCTTGCAGTGTCGTGTTTCTAGTCAACATTTTGATTTGAATTATGTACTACCGCTCAAATCCCGCTCTTAGCCGATACGCTCCTGTAGTTTTCAAAGTCAGATGGGGCTGGGGTTGAATTTGTGGCATGCTGAGTCTTAAATCAGCTGTCCCTACTTAGGATCAGCATTTTCTCACACCACCCTTTCCACTTCCCACATCATCAACCACTTATAGTCAATTCATAGTTATACACATAGAGTACCCCACTGTAAGCTTAGTGTACGTACAGTACATCCCTTTGTCAGAAGCAAAAGCAACACAATATTTGTAGTATCATTGTAGTACCCCTTGCTCAGAAAGCCTTCCCAATTTATAAGTCAGACCAGAATGTGATGTGATTGTGCAGTTGCTTACCCTATTCAAAGGTTTAATCACCAGGATTCCATCAACCCACAGCATGCTTATTACATGGCAAATCTCCGCTTGGACAAGGGGGACAATGCACAAGTCTTCAGCATAATCCTCCTTCCACAGGCTGGCTCCGAAATCAGCATATGACTGGAAGGGATCCTTCATCCCTTCTGGTATCAGTAAGTTCCTTTGAACCACTGTGAAGTGCTCCTCCCTTCTATCTGCTGACATCACTCCAAATATTAGATCAATTCTTTCCAGACAAAGGAGCTCCCCATCCTTGAAGAATACATAGCAGTCTCTTCATGATGCCTGGTGTGTCACGAACTGTATGCCTGCTAAATGGCAGTGCCTGTATGCCACGATCTTGCCTTCCTGACAATTTATTCCATCAGCCATCAACATATCCACCATGTGTGCCAGTATTGGAATCTCTTCAGTAGCATTGTGAGTGTCCATGTTTGATCTGTTGTTCTTGACTGAAATTTCGTGGAGAAGCCTCATATCTGCATCGAAAGAGCTATTGCCTTGTATATCCCTACACTTCTGCAGAATGGCACTAGTATGCTGGATGATAGCTGCAGCCTCTGGATGTTGGATGGCTTTTACCTTGGCCCCTGCACAGAAATTGAGAAGCATAGTTTCTTCCAGTTCACCTTTTATTTGATGAGTTTCCTCTGAACTGTGAACCCTTGTTGCCACTCACCAATTTTGTGGTTCATCTTAGTTTTTTGCAATGTCCTGATGATCCGCTTGAAAGGAAACATCCACCATCCATGCATTGGACCATATCTGAGAAGGAATTTGTGGATATGCAGCACTGCATGGTGATTTGGCCTCAAAGTGATGTCCAGGAAGATGTCCTTTATGCATTCAAGGTAAGCTCACATATAGTTGATATACTGTGTTGCATGGTTTTCAGATGTGACATGAGACGTGCCCCACCTAACCACCATAGCCAAGAGCATGGTGCTATGGGCTAGTTTCTTCCTTCAGGCGCTCTGTATATCTTCATCACAGTCTAACCCCCACTTTTTGAAGAGTGTCACAGGTAAATCGAATTCAATGCTTGATCTCCACTGTTCTGCTTTTAGCTTGCCATGAGCTGCATCACCAAGGTTGATTGGTGGACCTCGATGCCAGGTCGGCCTTGTTATTGCTCCTAAACATTTCTGAATATCATTGATTTCGTTTTCGGTTAGTGGCTTCCGTGATCTTGTCTTTTCCTTCTGACACTGCTATTCACTGCACTCCTCCCCAATATCATGCCCCAATAAAATCTTGCAAGCCCCCCCTTCATTGTCTATGTCCATGGGAATCTGATGATGGGTCAATGGAGAGGGTAAAGACTTCGTCACGTCAGTTAGTATATAATGTGAGCTGCAAGTATCTCACCATCAATAGATGAACCATATCCTTCTTTCTGGGACACTTCTGTGGGGACCCCAAAGACCCCACCACATCGCATTCTTCCAGAAGTGCAAGCAAGACGGGTGCACATAGGCGACTCAGCACTGCCTCTGTTGGACTATTCCTTAATATCTTTGTCTTTATCTAACTCTACAGGGTCTGCAGGCTTGAGTGCTGGTGCTAGGGATTTGCATAAGTCTTGATTTTCCTGCTTATCAATGATGATGAGGTCCCTGAATTGAAACTGTGTCAGCCCAAGGAGAAGGTTGTGCATGCCATCAATAGCAAGGAAATGAGTGGGGTCCCAGTATGGCAGATGAAGAAGCTCAGACCAGCGCACCCCTGTCTCCTTGAAGATCATATCTTGTTGCTTTTTCATATCCACATCTCTCCATCGAGTGGCAGTGTCATGGTACTCTTGGAAAGTACATTGCTTCCAACTGTCAGCATCAAAGTCTCTGATATCTGACTTTTGCAGCCAGCAGAGGTTACATAGATGTCATGATGTAGGAGCTGCAAAGCCACTAATCTTGCGAGCAGCTGGCAAGTCACTGATGACTAGAGCAATCACGGATCGTATCAGGCAATCCATAGCATGAGCAGTGGTTTTTGTGAACCAAGTTCCCACTTTCCAAGCAGCCAAGAAGAAGTTGATGAGGGGTCAGAGGAAGTGATTAATCTCTTCTAGGGAGGATTCCTTTGGCCCTGGGATGATGCCCACCAGATAGATGTTTTCAGTCTTGTACCAAAGACTTGGGGGAAGGTTGAGGATAGTCATCACAATTGAACCCACTGATTTCTTCTTTCCGGCAGTCTTGTTACCCTGAGGATTGAACCAGTTGATGGAGAGACTCCAGGCCAGCTAGAGATCGCTCCTCTTTAATCCATCCATGAAGATTTTACCATCGGGACCCTGAATTTTGGTGATTGCTGTTCCATCCTTGATATCCCAGAGCTGATGTTTGTCATTAAGCAGCATTCCCCATTCCATAGCTTCCTCCATGCCCAGATGACTCAACAGTCCCACCACAAAATCACTGTAATCTTGGACCATGAAAGGCTTGATAGGTTGGGTAACTTTGGTGCCTTTGCCACTCTGACCAACTAGTGTCTGCAGGGCTTACTGCCTCGGTACTTGTTGAATGTGCAACACTCGGGGTAAACCGTCCGCCCCCTCCCTCCATCGGGAGGGTACATGCAACAGCAACAGGGGCATGTACAGTAGCATAGGTATGGGTGGAGGAATCAAGGTCAAACTTTTTCTGAACTGTGCATATGTCACTGGGAAGATACTATGTATATCCCCCACCAGACTGAGCACTCTTCCCTGTTTCCACAGTCGGACCACCAAGAATGGTGGTGAGCAGAAGGTTCAGCAGGCCTAATAGAGTGTTACACCAAGGGCATGTGATATGACCGAAAATGTTAAGAACGAGTGCGATGACCATGGGCAAAAGGATAGTTGGATTAGCATTATGGGACCTTGGTGAGATTTACACTCTACTAACTCATGAGCAACCAAAGATAATAACCTCTGAAGGCATCTCACCAGTATGGACTATTTCTGCTGCCTGGCTCTTTTGATCCACGTTTTCTGGAGTCCGAACCTCCAAAGTTATCTTGATGGTTGTGACTACCACATGAACATGATCTATGTTTCTGGTCAATTCACCACAGAGTAACCCATTTGTCTCGTCCCCTGTGGTGTCTAGGTGCATGATTCTCTTCCTCTTCTCCATCAACCAAAGTAACTCATCCTCCACTGTTTTCAAAACCATTTCCTGCATTCCTTGTGCATCCAGGCCCTCTATGATAGTCGAAAGTCTCTTTGTCCGTTCATGTAGCTCATGATCTATGATTGCAAGCACTGCAAAAGTCTCGCCTGCAGTGTTGTTGAATCATCACAGTGGAGATGGACTCAGTACCACATTTGATGCGGTGGTGGCTTCACAATGCTCGGGATGCATTGTTTCCTTTTGCAAGGTCATCTTGAGAATGTCCCTTGTGATGTCCTCGATTGATGCACTCTGTAGTATTAGGATTGCATAGGTGTCCTGACCATGCACAAGGACTTTAATTTACCTCCTTGACTGATAACCTAGCCATCACAGCCATCACATCGCAATATGTAGCTTGCCTAGACCAGTTGTTCAGCCACTAATGATAGACCACATAGACAAATATCCATACCTCGGCAGATGCCCCATTATGGCGCTGTGCACAATTGCACTCATTGCACTCATGGTTCTGTTTTTCTTCTTTATTGACTTCCCTTCCCACCTCCCCACAGATGGTGCAGATGCAAAGGACCATTGCAGAGAGAAAATGCCAGCCAGGGGATGTACATATTATTTCATATTTCTATGTACTTGGTATCCCAGTAACTTACAATGACTTACAAAAACATTTACAACAATGCACAATATAGAACAAGCAGTGTCTTTCATGACAACCTTGACAATGACAATGACATATGACAACCATTGCCCTTGGCAACCTCACTTTATTCTCAATACAAATTAGTTGTTTCCCTTTTAGTCAGTTTCCAACACAATAGACTAATGGCCTTTATTAGCCCTGCTGCTTTGCTCATGATCACAATCCTGCTGCCCCAAGATGGTCATTGTTGTGAGTGGTACATTTTCTCTCCATCCGAAGCTGATGGTAATGAACAGCATCATATCCACCTTGTTCCTGCCAACACATGAGCATCAAAGCCTGGGTGTCATCCGTCGTGGAAATCAGTGGTTTGTCAACCTTTATTTCCCACTTTCTGACCACATCTGACAAGGAGCACAAGACAGCCCATGGCTGGAAGCTCCATATGTTGAAGGAAATGACAAGTATCCTGTTCGCGGTCGCTCTGTTTGGTGTTGCCTGTCACTTGGCAAATTGGGGGCTGCAGGTGATCATGGCCCTCTTTGTCACTTCTTGAATGGCCCTCTGACCAGCCCTTTGACTGGCCCCTTAGTGGCCCACTCATACATATTCCACAACAGAAGCAAAATTTGTAGATAAATAAGATCTGAAGAATTATCATTGTAATAATAGTCAGAATATGTATCACCTTCACACTGTAACTCTGGTATCGAGCCCAAGTTAGAATCTGACCCCTAATATGTTCTTCGGACATATCCGGCAACAAATGCCAACTCTGTGGCAGCAACAAATTGTATAATATATTTTGAATATCTTGTGAGATATGTTAACATGACAGATGCTTAGTTATTGTTTAGGATAAATTTGGTCATATTATTCTTCCTCTTTCGGAAGACTAAGTTTCTCTTACAGAGTCAAATACATTTTCTCATGATGTTGTAGAATATTTATTGCAAACTTATTGTTTTTCCAAGGCGGAATTTGTTTATAACTATGTATTGACTAAGTTGTTGGAACTTATCTGATCTTGCCTCTGCATCAGGATTTCCCGTACTGAGCTATTAATAATTACTGTTGCTTCATCCGGCCACGAATACGGTTTGCTGAGTGTTCTGCAAATCTTGTGTTGATGGAATTGAGGGTTCTCGTGCTTCCAATAAACCTCCACATCACCTCATACAGCGCACCTGGGAGCCTCTAGCTGTGGTCAAAAATGATATATTTTTATAGGAAGGCAATCCCAACACCCCCAACCTCTCATAATGCCTCCACAAAGTCTTTCTGATGCTTGTGCTGCTCTCCCAAGCACGATGAAGGGGCTCAGTCAGCACTTTTCATCTCCTTGGAAACTGAAGGACCCAAAGAAAACTCGAACTTATGTTATGATACCTGGCCACAAGACTAAGTGCCAGCGGTTGCTCGGACATCTTGAAGCACTCTTGAATGAAGAACCCAGCACTTCATCTTCACCATCCAATCCTGTCCAGGATTTGGGTCCCCCCGAGGACATGTTTCCATCATCAGCTCATGACTCACACACCATTCAGGATCATGACAATGCTAACAACATCATAGAGCCACTGTCACTGACTCCCACTGGCATTGTCAAATCTTCACAATGTTCTGATTCCTGGAAATCCGTTACCTCCACTCTCATTGAAGGATATTTGCAGTACTTGACCCAGACCTTGGGCAAGCTTGCACAGTTGCCAAGCTCCACCATATCCAGTTGTGAGAAAAACTGCAAGCCCAAGAAGACAACACTTGTATATCTTTATTTAGACCGTAAGTCACAGCTCCATTCTCTCCGAAGACCTGTCTCAATCAAATGTAGATTTTTCTACTGTTACCATACTGACATGCAAATGCACAAGCCTTCCCCAAGTCCTTATTCATCATGGTGTCTTCCTGACCACACCATCTCAGCCTCATATGGCCATTTCCATCAAGCTCCTGGCATTTTATCAAGCATTGTTTGAGCATTCCTGTGATGCTATAAATGCTCTGGCCTCCGTGCTGAACACACACTATATCCGCCACGGTTTTTGCATCACAGGTCGTCAGGTGAGTTTCTACTCAGGCTGTCCTCAGCATGTGTTTCTGATTTCAAATATGGTCAAATAAGGGACTGCAGTTCAAGATCCCTTCCAGCAAGGCCTTGTGCAGGCTGTTCAATGGTATGATGTACTACAAGTTGAAGTTGAACACTGCATGGAGTCTATCTTAGTGAAACAACCAACACTCACTGAGAGTGCTAGAGGTTCAAGTAGTGACAATAAGAGTAGACTGGTAGCTCCTAGAGATGATGGGAAATCTCCAAGAGGACAAGACTGAGGTCCTCCTGGTGCTCTATTGAGGCTTTATATACTACACAGGGGTTTGGCTATGTGTACACTAGATCGAATGATATGCTATGCTACATGACTCCTTCATGAGTCGTACATGAGGATAACAGGTGTATCAGTACAGCCATGTAATGGAAGAGAAGCTAACCATGAGGATAAGGTGAGGTAGGCAGTGCGCATGTGTGAGTCATGAGGCGAACATGTGCAAGGCTGCACACCATGTGTGATCGGTGAGGTCAACATGAGGCGAACATGAGGCGCACTGCCATACACATGGTACCCATGAGGCGAAAGGGTCTGGACTGTGAGGGGACTTGAGCATTTGGTGGTTTCGGGTGATAGGGGCTAATAGATAGGGG
>JBBPQL010001147.1:0-12316 GCA_038092515.1 Boletus subparvulus | reverse complement strand
TAACGAGATACTAAAAACGAAATAAAAACGGATCGCCGCGACCTCGTACCCGTCGCGAGGACGACGACGAGGCCTCCCCGGGCTCCCAGCAAAACGAACATGTCCGCGCGGTGTGTCGTGCGTGGCGTGTCGAACGCCCCGCCGACCCCGCAGCGGGGCACGATGGGAAAGAGCGGAGAGTGACTCGGAGCTGCAAAGAGCGCGTGGGCCCGGCTGACGTCAGCTCGCAACCCCAAACGAAGAAGGGAAAGGGGAGAACCCGGGGCGTTCCCACGCCAGGGCAGACGCCATGTACTGGCGTGGTGACCTCGCTTCGGGTCAGCCGAGGTCACCAGAGGTCACCAGCGGCGTCACCGCCGGGCGCGGTGACTCCAGGTATCCCCTATGTATCGCTGATTGCCCTATTTTTTATATCACATGCATAAACAGATGGTAAGGACCTGGGACAACCAAGCTGCCGCTTTTCACCAGCCTTCATACCGTGGCCTCTCTTCTAGACTATCTCTCCAACAGCCTCCTGCCAACTACAATCCACACGGCTTCCCTCAGCCACCGGCCCATCGCGTTTCAGTCCAGCCGCCCAAAAACCAGAACGCTTGGTCACCTCGTCCCCCACTGCATTCCTATCTTCAGGTCCCTTACCAACCACAGTCCCAGATACCCCATCATACAGCGTGCGTTTCACCTCCCCAGCAGCCACACATGCACCCGAGATCTAACACTGTTCAGTTATCTCCGTACCTCCCTCTCTACCCCAGCAAAGTGGGACACCATCCCTCACCGCCCCTCATCCAACCATCCAGTCACTCACGGCTGCCCTCCCGACTGTGTAGTTGCCCGACCATGACTCAGCCCTAAAAATCAACTGGGCCCGCGACGTCCTCATACTCGACGACCGCGCTCAGCAGAACACTTCAGGTAACCCCCCACCCGTCGGACCCGCCACCATTCAGGATCCCCAACTGCTGCGTCTTGTCCAGATCGCGGTCCCGCTGGTCGTTCAGATCGCGTCCGCCCAATACCCCACTCCAATCCCCATCTTTACCGCGGAGGCGATCTATCTTCGCGCCACGTTTTCTGCGTCAGGCGCGTACCCGGATCCGTCTAACACAACCCCCGCATCGCGTTCCGCGACGTTGAACAAGCCACACGAGCAGGGTACGCCCAGGCTTGGTTCCGCCTTGTCCCTGATTACGACAATTTCAACGATGCAACGCATGCACGCGACTGCTTTGAACACGGTGTCAAGGTCAAGAGCTGTGGGTACGTATGTCCTTTTCGCCTCTACCCTAGTACTTTTTTTCACATGCATACATGATAGCGTATAGGTATGGCACACTTGATGGGCCAACTCGGTCTTCCTCCCCAGCCAGAGATCGCACTTCCCTTGATCCAACGTGCCCGCGTGTGTATAGGGTCTCCTTCTCGGCGAATTCTCCCACGTGACCGTTCCCCGATAATTCCTTGCGCTGCTCATTCCCCCGCACTCTTCGGTCCGGCAAGAAGCGTGTCTCCATCTAGAGCGCGCCGCGTTCCTCCATTTCGCGTCCGCGCAGTACAAGCTCGAACATGCGTACGAGTTTGCGCTCATTCTGTTCCCGTTCGACGCCCTGCTGAGCGTCCAATACTATTCGGTCGCGAGTCAGCAGGGCGAAGTCGAGGCGGACATGGCGCTCAGCAAGTGGTTCTTGTGTGGGGCCGAGGGCGCGTTCGACAAGGACGAGAATTTGGCGTTTACGTTTGCGGAAAAGGCGGCGAGGAAGGGGTTGCCGAGCGCTGAATTTGCGATGGGGTATTGCAAAGAGGTTGGGGTGGGTGGGTCCAAGGACATCGAGGCAGTTCAGATTGTGGTACCAGTTGGTAAGTCGAGCCCGGGTCGATGCGAGGATGGCTGCCAACGCTATATATAGGCTTCCTATCATGGGAATACGGATGCGGTCGAGCGTCTGGCGGCGCTGTCCCAGCCATCCCTACAATCGCTCTCGAGGCAAGAGCACGACACTATCACGGAATCGAAATTGGTGCGTAAGCGCACGCAGGCGAAGCAGCGTTCGGAACGTGAGAGTTGTGGGGCGCCGAGACCGTCGATCGAGGACAGTCGACAGGTCGTCGAGGTCATCCAGAAGAACTCGACGGTGCGGCACCACGCACACGGACCGGGGGCTGGGGCTGGGGCTGGGTTCGGGTTCGGGTTCGGGTTCGGGTTCGGGGTTGGTGTGACGAAGCCAGTCCTCCCGCCCGTCACTGAACAACAACCGGTGCTGTTGCAAGAAGGTGAACTCGAGGTGAGATCGAAGTGAAGACCAGAAAAGCACAGAGTGCATTGGAAATAAATACAGTACTGCGTCGTGTCAAGTAAAATAACGAACACAACAACCTACGTTAGGAAATCGAGCTATGTAGAACAGTATGACAAATACAGGTACATAGCAACCACAATCAAAGTGACTTCCAACAGGAAACCCAAGACTCTCCATACAAGAAATTACTATAGTCATGTTTGTAAGGTTGATGTTGTGATATGACCAAAGAATTAATGGGAAGATGAAAAGCATTCCGACCCCAAGGAGGGACCCAGCAAAAGCAAGCACTATGATTGGAGAGCTTAATCCAGCCATCTTGTTGTTGATGCATCTCTCTTTCTCTGAAGGAAGCAGATCCTTGCTGACTCCACACTTTGATAGGAAGATTATGAGCTTTGTGAGCCTAGAATGGACCTGCTATACACTGACCAGTGGTTGGATTCCAAACCCTAATGGTATTGTCCCAAGAGCCAGAGACAATATGACTGCCCTCAGGTGAATAGGCAACAGAGAGGACTCTATCTGTGTGACCCTGGAATGGACCTGCTATACACTGACCAGTGGTTGGATTCCAAACCCTAATAGTGTTGTCCCAAGAGCCAGAGACAATCTGACTGCCATCAGGTGAATAGGCAACAGAGTAGACTGCTTTTGTGTGACCCTGGAATGGACCTACTACACACTGGCCAGTGGTTGGATTCCAAACCCTAATGGTCTTGTCCCTTGAGCCAGAGACAATATGACTGCTATCAGGTGAATAGGCAACAGAGAGGACTCCAGATATGTGACCCTGGAATGGACCTGCTATACACTGACCAGTGGTTGGATTCCAAATCCTAATGGTGTTGTCTGAAGAGCCAGAGACAATATGACTGCCATCAGGTGAATAGACAACAGAGTAGACTGCTTCTGTGTGACCCTGGAATGGACCTGCTATACACTGACCAGTGATTGGATTCCAAACCCTAATGGTCTTGTCCCAAGAGCCAGAGACAATATGACTGCCATCAGATGAATAGGCAACAGAGTAGACTCCAGATGTGTGACCCAGGAATGGATCTGCTATAGACTGACCAGTGGTTGGATTCCAAACCCTAATGGTCTTGTCCTCTGAGCCAGAGACAAAATGACTGCCATCAGGTGAATAGGCAATGGAGAGGACTGTCTCTGTGTGACCCTGGAATGGACCTGCTGTACACTGACCAGTGGTTGGATGCCAAACCCTAATAGTCTTGTCCCTAGAGCCAGAGACAATATAACTGCCATCAGGTGAATAGGCAACAGAGATGACTCTATCTGTGTGACCCTGGAATGGACCTGTCATGCCCTGACCAGTGGTTGGATTCCAAGCCCTAATAGTCTTATCCAAAGAGCCAGAGACAATATGACTGCCATCAGGTGAATAGGCAACAGAGTAGACTGCTTCTGTGTGACCCTGGAATGGACCTGCTATACACTGGCCAGTGGTTGGATTCCAAACCCTAATGGTGTTGTCCAAAGAGCCAGAGACAATATGACTGCCATCAGGTGAATAGGCAACAGAGAGAACTCCAGATATATGACCCTGGAATGGACCTGCTGTACACTGACCAGTGGTTGGATTCCAAACCCTGATGGTATTGTCCCAAGAGCCAGAGACAATATGACTGCCATCAGGTGAATAGGCAACAGAGTTGACCCAATTTGTGTGACCCTGGAATGGACCTGCTATACACTGGCCAGTTGCATTCCAAACCCTAATGGTCTTGTCCCAAGAACCAGAGACAATATGACTGCCATCAGGTGAATAGGCAACAGAGAGAACTCTATCTGTGTGACCCTGGAATGGACTTGCTATACACTGCCCAGTGGTTGCATTCCAAACCCTAATGGTCTTGTCCAAAGAACCAGAGACAACATGACTGCCATCAGGTGAATAGGCAACAGAGAGCACTCCAGATGTGTGACCCTGGAAAGGACCTGCTATACACTGACCAGTGGTTGGATTCCAAATCCTAATGGTGTTGTCCTCTGAGCCAGAGACAATATGACTGCCATCCAGTGAATAGGCAACAGAGTTGACATAATTTGTGTGACCTTGGAATGGACCTGCTATACACTGACCAGTGGTTGCATTCCAAACCCTAATGGTCTTGTCCCATGAGCCAGAGACGATATGACTGCCATCAGGTGAATAGCCAACAGAGGTGACTGGATGTGTGTGGCCCTGCAAAGTAAGAATCTCTGCTGGCCAGCTCAGTGGATGTCCCAAGGTCACTGAGAGATGATTTTGCAGGTGGTTATCCCAAAGTTGCCTGAGTGGTGAGCCAGAGGGTGTCTGGGGCATGGCTGACAGATAAAGATGGGGAGTGCATTCTCTCAACACAGGAGCAAACACTTGGATGAATTGGGATGCCTCTGATGCTAGAGTGGAAATCTCATGGTCCTGGTAATATAATCATTAAATTTATCATCATTCATCATATTAGATCCCACCTTGGCCCATTTTTTCAGGATAGCACAGGTCTCTGCAGCAGCCAGGATATATGTTATAGGGGAGGAGAGGGAGAGGAGACTGATGGCTTCAAGCCAGAATGGGAAGAAGTCCTTGAAGAATGATGTGATCTTGTCTAATAACTCGGCAGAGCACTCTGCGTGCCACATGTGGCCCATCCAATATTGGCACGAGTATGCAAGGTGAGGGGGGATGGCCTTGGTCATCCGACTCATCAGGTCGGGGACTTCACTGTTACGGAGTCGAGAATCCTCAAGGTCACAGATGTTGAACTTGAGCATATTTTGCATAGATGCAACTAATGCATGGCCAAGAAAGAGATGGTGTCGTGGTAGGATGTCGACATGGAAGATTGCACTGCGACCCTCGTCCAGCAAAAAGTCACGGAATGATGTATGGAGGGGGCGGATGGGCCTTTCTTCGTCCAGCACTCCATCTAGCAATGATCCCAGGGGTTTGATGATGTTCCGGACCTTCGGGTCCTTACCGAAGAGAGCGGAAAGGGATGTGAGAGACAGCGGCTCCTTGAGCGCCAGCACGATGGCCATCACCTCCCGAAAACGGTCGTGAGCATCAGGCCGAGTGAAGAGTTGAGCTAGTATAGTTTGGTACAGGCTGTCTAGTGGGTGGACACTAGAACAGCTATCGGTCTGAAGGAGTATCTCAAGTTGTTCACATGGATCGAGTCCAGCGCAATCATCCCCTCTGATAAACTTGCATGCAGTAGACGCCCACTGAAAAAGACGTTGGGATTGTCGAACAAGAAGGTTACACCATGCCTGATTTGGCCAAGAAGATTCGAGCTCGGAGTACCGATGGAGGGAGTGATAGATAAACTTGCTAATGTCCTCATCGATCGTGGCCTGTGGGACATCCCCTAGATGTATACGAACGATTTGTGGACCAGCCGGGAGTGCATCCAGGATGTCCCTTTCAGGGCGAGTCGTAATGAGGAAGCGAAGGTTCGGTGGAAGTTTACGTTCAGTGAATTGCTGTGAGAAGACGTCGAGAAGTTGTCGGCGATCTCCTACTTCACCACTTTCATCGATGGCATCCACCACGACGATCAAGGGCCCGATGGAGTCGATGTTATTGCTGGGTCCAATGATAAGCTGCTTGACTTGCTCTGAAGGCGATACCGACGTGCGTAACGCTCGATTGTCCTTCACGACCCTCCAAAGTGCGAATTTGAATTCCGGATCGTGGTCGGAGAGGTCGCGCGAGATAGTGCTGAATACATTCTGTGGGTTGCGCTTCGCGACGTCACTACGAAGGAAGCAATACGACGAGCCCAGTCTCTGTTGTCCGTCGTACAGTCGAGCGATCGTGTGCGCGACGGCGGATTTGCCCGAACCTGCAACGGCGGTAAGGAGGCACACTCGAGGCGCATCCTCGGCGGGATCATTGAGAATCTCGCAAATCTCTCGGATGACACCCTCGCGGGTCCCTGGAAGACACCCCTTCTCTTCCACGTATCTAGCGCCAGCAGCATAGGGCATGTCGTCCAGGACAATGGATTCCTCTGTGTCACACATCCGTTAGCATCCTGACGCAATCTCAACAAGTAGAACATACCAATGTTCTGCACGACATTCATCATACGAAATACGGTCACCCCAGACTGCAGTGTAACCCCTTCCAAGAATGCGATTTTCAGCTCTCGGAGCTTGTTCTCATAATCCGTGATCCTTCCATCGATATCAGTGAGCGTATATTTCGCCGTCCGAATCCCTAGATACGAAGCTTAGTGATGGAGATTGTAAAGGGAACGATGACTAACAAAAGTTGTTTCGCTTGGCGTAGTCGCGAATGAAGTACCCACACTCCGTTACCTGTTGGATCAGAAGTTTGATGGGCTCTTTGTGCGCCTCGACGACCTTCAAGGGCTCGGCGTCTTCAACGAACGAAAAAACATTGCTCATGGTTCCCGCTAAGCGAATGACCCTATCATCGCGATTCTGCTGGTTTACAAGCACCTAAGTGGCAATAAACCCCGGGATAAGTGCCAGTGAGAGTGTCGAGCATCACACAGACCTGGTTCGCGGCCGATATCACAGACCAGGCCAACGACGTATATGGGTGAATCTATGCGACATTTAGGCGGGGAGACAGCAAGAAGGACAAACCCAGATACCTCTGCAATCCCACCCACGATCTTGTTGAAAAGCGCCATCCTTTGCAATAGAACGTTCCATGTATTCTCGAATGTTTGAAGCTCTGTCGTAACTTGTGTGCCAGTACCGATTGCCGAATTCACCTGCCCAACGATTTGAGGCGTGGGGCGGAATGCATTGACCGTTTCCGTGGCCTTGTTGACAGCATCCGTAGCTTGAAGTTCGTTTTTGTCAACATTTCCATGTGCGTCGACGGCGAGTGCGAACTTGATCGTAATCCCCGAACGTTCAGGCGCATCGGAAGTACCCCCGCCAAGAGGCACTTCAAAGACTTCGATCGGAAGAGATCGCGTCAGTCAAACATGACAATGTCGTACATGGTATCTTCGTACCGCCATTCTTCGACTTTTCCGATATACTGCCGATGGTATCCGTGAGACTTCCAACAAGTTCGTCTTCTTTGAAGGGAATATGACTCTTCTTGTAAACCGTCGCGAGAAATGCGGTGCGATCGTCTCCGTCACTAACAAGAGTCAGTTCGACTGTGTAGCGCAATACATATGTACCCACAAATAAAAAACTTCATCCCAAGAAGTGCAATTCTTTTTCTCTTTTGCCTTCTTGGTCGACCGGAGTGTATCGCCCAAGGAAAACTGGATGTAGTATTGTTTCGCGACCCCATGTTTACGCCTCGCTTGAGTGCGAAGTTCGATGTCTGAAAGAAAGGTCAAATCGCAGAAATACACAAGGACGAGCGGGACAACCCCACCTCTAATGGTGATGTTTTTCGCCCTAGAACCTCTATCAGCCACACCTGGGGAAACTACGAAGGGACCTAATATACGTACACGTTCATATCCATGCTTTGACTGGATTGCTGATGTATGCTATACCCTATAGGTGAGTCAGTAACTGGTGAAGATGAGTGAGAAGCGATGGTTAGGGTTGGTAGTAGCTGGGAGACGTGAGACGTGGGAGCCGAGCAAGCCAACATGAGGTCGCAATGAGGCACCACATGCAACATGGCCTCGACCCGTACTACCCCGGGCCGGATTCCTGACCCGATGGTCGAGTGTGTTCCAGTGGGTACCTTCTACTAGTACCACGCGTCAGGGCAAAAGACATGGACAAACGATAGGCATCCATTTGGCTGGAATAATGGTAAATGCTACAAGTGAAGCTAGGAGTACAAACGCATCTCATCGACGCTAAGTCGTCTGAATCGTGAATTCACCAGCCAGTCTCAGTCGGAGGTGGCACTTATGCCGGAAAATTTACACACTGTGCACCCCCGATAAGGCAACGGCACGTGCAAACCAGTCGCGTGACTCGGGGTTCCCCGTCGCTCCCGTTTTCGTGCGCGTCCGCGCTTACCTAAGCGTGCCCGCTCGTGCGTGTCGAGTGCCCGAGCACCGTGCAACGACAGCAACGCTCGTCGAAAAAAAATCGCCAAGGGTCGGGAGGGGCAGGGCATCACCAGGGATGTAATATTCGCCAGGTAAATAGAGGGTTACAGCCACGAAATGACTAGTAAAGTGCTACAAAAAGTCGTAAAGTGAGATAAAGTGCCCGTTTGGCAGAGATAAGTGGGCAACCCGAAAAATTTACAATTGTTTGTAAAAAATTTACACGCAATACGGACGCTGATTGGCTGTCCCGGTCCCTGTAATTTTTTTCCCAGTCCAGTTCCACTCGGACACGACAACCCGAACATGTTGCACCCCCCGGCTTCGATACCATCTCCCAGCAGCACGCGGAATTGCTCTCGAAGCCATCAGGTGCAAGTTCGAGATAGATTAGAACATTCATTTTTTTCAATTTTCACTCGTTTTTCATGTACATTACTTCAAATTGTCTTCAATTGATAGCTGCATGGTGAAAAAAAAAGAATATACTCTTCCCTTGCATGGGGGCCTTCCACCTCGACACTCCGACACACTGGTCGTGCTCGGCGACGAGCAACATCGTCGAGCACGAGCGTGCGGGGAGACTCGCCTCCGCCAACGCGGTTGCCATTTCCGGCAAGCGACGCGACCCGGGGTTCCCCGAGCGGGGACCCTTTTACACATTTACACGCTGTGCCCCCGCACAGCGTGTAAATTCCTTCGATTAACCTTACTTTCTGGAGGGATCACAGCCCACTCCCCCTGTTGTACCGGCGCTTCTCAGCCAACCATTCATCGCATGTCTCAAGAATGAAAGTTCGTACGTTATTCGGAGCTGCACCAACACCCTTAGTCGATGTCCACCGCCTCCTTGTCCTCCATCACACGGTTACCATCCACGACACCCGTTTCGCGCACCCACACCACAAATGGGAATTCGTGGATGAAATAACCCCTTGCGCTTGGTTCTACGCAGACCCTCAATGCCGGTACACCACAGTCCGCAGAGTGCGAACTACCTGGTCCGGGGCCGGTATACATTTTCCATCTCGCCGCTGCTACCACGTACCTGCTGCTTGCACGTGTATACTTATTCGGTGTCCTCCTCTCAATGTCATATTGTCGTCCCGCGTCATTCAGGCTCAGACACAAAACTCGCTGTATCCGCAATATATGTCAAATTATTGCGTGACGAAGCTTCGAAGTACTGTTCATTCTGGGCATTTGTGCGCGTTGGGATTGTGGAGTGGATATGGGAGGAGGAAGTTGTCCAGCCTTCCAAACCCCTTACCAATGGCGACACTCAGAAGACGCCTTGACCACTGACTACCGTGGGCGCCGGAAATCCGAGCCAGCCTGCAAGTAGCACGACCTTCCATTCAGCTTCTGAGAAGCCTCCGGTTCCACGACGACGACGGAGGTTCTGGGAGATGGTTAGTGCATTCGGAGAGCTGTCAGTTGGGGTAAGGAAGGCGGAGACAACACCGAGGAGAGGGAGAAGGAAAAAGAGAAGGGCAGCGCGAAGAAGTTCCCTACCCCACCCCCTTCCTATCCTTCTGCCCCATCCTTACACCGAGTCCTCCACTTCCCGGGTAGGGGCGCTGGACTCTCCCCCATTTCCAAAGCGCAACGTTGTCCATGGTAGAGCCACGATTGATACAGTTGTTCCTCCACCAGGCACGCAGAACGGAATTGCCGCTGCAGAGATCAACGACCCTTCTGCCGATGCGAACGGTCACATCGATCCAGACACAGAAATCGCCTTTGCTACACCATCATTCGAAGCTTCCCCACCGCCGTTCACAACGTCGTACCCAGTTACTGCCGAACTGAGTACACCACCTACCTGCTACTACCTTCTCCACACACCGTTCCGCTCCCCATGACGCCTACCACGATAACCCCCATCGCGCGCTTGACGTCTTCCGTCCCATGTACCTGCTCACGCCTCTCCTCGCCAACTTCGTCCTCGCCAACTTCACGTCCTGCGACTCCCGCAGTCGGCCGTTCACGCGCCCCCATCCTCTACATCGCATATGTGAGGGAAAAAGTCTGTGTCGTCGCCGTTGGCCCCTTCTTCGAGACCACGATCGTCTGTTCCAGCGACCGGCCCGGGAGCGCCGCCTCCGATGTCCGGGGTTCAAAGGGCGAAGGGGGCAAGGAAGAGCTGGCATCATCTGTTGCTACCGCTCAGGCTGGTGATCCTATGCCTGAAGCGGATGCGCGAAAGGCAAGCGAGGTAGCCCAAACGGAAACGAGGAGCAGAGATACCAAAGGGGACGGGGGAGCTGATATCGTCAAAGAAGCGACTGTCCCTCGGATTGCGTCTCTACCCACGCCCACGACGGAGGCTGCTCCAGGATCCGCCAAGGATGTCACAGTCGGCGACGAGGGAGCGGTGAATGGTACGTCTGCGACTGTCGTCTGGGATCCTCTCCCTCTACCCGCCTCAGAGGACAATGGTTGCACGTCTGTGGATACGGCGAGCACAATACAATCGTCGGGCACCGAGGGTGAAGGTTTCACGAGCGATATGATGTGGGGGGAGCGTACGTGGAAGGTGTTGCTCAAAGTAAAGGAAGACATGCCGTGGGCGCGGATTGGCGGGATACGTGCGCTTCAACGGTGATGGTTGTAGATCGGTGGTCAGTTCAGGTTGAGTGAAATGCCTCCAGGGTTTCTGCCGACCGCGAAGCATCCCCCATGCTTTGAAGATAGGGTCTGGGATTTATTGCTGTCCGGGATGGATCTGTGACGCACTCGACAGTCGCGGACTGTCTGGGTGGGATGGTGTGTACCAATAAAGTATTGTCTACTATATTCCTGATTGATCGACTTGAGCGATGATCAATTTGCCATCCGTCACGGGCCAAAGTTTTCTCGGAAAGACATCAAGTATATCCCACTGGCTCACGGCTATAATGATCCATGTACTGAAGGGTCTTGATAAAGACCAGGACGCATACATCAAACGAAGTTTGGCTTCAACCAGAAGAAGTATCTCGACTCTTTTCTTCACCCTCCTCTGATGGAGGCACGTAGCATGATCTTTGCACGATCTTCTCATTTCGCACTTGAGATAATATTGATCGATTGTGTCGTTGCCATTCAGGTCGGTATAAAATATCATTCCTCGTATTTTTCTGCTCAGCAACTGGCGCACCGTCTGGCCCGCGGCGCGCTTCCCACTATTGACCTTGCTCGTGGTCCTCACTCTTGTTCGTGGTCTCAGGTGAAAAACCCCTCCTGAGCCCGCCACCATCCTACTCGATCCTTCCCTTGCGGCTCACATTGAAGGAGAGAAACATCGAAGACGCCAGAAGGCACCTCCACGACGTCTCTCATCCTAAACCTGCAAACTATGGAAGACATTGGAGGTCAGAAGACATTGTACACACGTTCGCGCGAGCGACGAGACAGTTGACATTGTCCTTGGTTAGCTCATCGCGAGTGACATAGGAGAGGAGGGGATTGCACTAGGTCGTTCCAAATGGTGGATCCGAGTGAATGCGGCGGTCGAGGAAGCAGAACAGCTTATGAAAACCGTGTACAACGTGTACACAAACGGTGTCTGGCAAAAGAGTAGAGATGTTGGCCGAGTCACGCAGTTGGGTAACCTGACAAGCCTGCGAGGTATGTAGTGACCATCTTCGAAAGGTGCCACGTAAAAAACCGACTTGACATTCGATCATGAGAACATACCAGCGTGCACTCGTCGTACAGACACCTGCTAATACAACACGCGAAACACTTGCCTCGAATTCGGGACAGCCAGGTGCTAGTGGAAATAACATTCGATGAATATACTAGGGCGACTGTGAGTTGGACGTAGCGGGGACAAGCGAAATGCTCACCAAGAAGCCACTCGGGGAATTGTGGCGATGAGTGCTGTAACAGCATACGCTGCCACCTCGGGCACGACCGGACAAGTGCCTACAACTTAGTTGTAAACAGATTCCGCCTCGGGAAAAAACTATGCCTGCAATAAATATTCAATAACATTTTCAAGAAATGGATTTG
>JBBPQL010001146.1:0-12324 GCA_038092515.1 Boletus subparvulus | reverse complement strand
GTCAATTGTCTGTATGGAATCATGATCCTTGCATCAAACTAGGTTGGTGCAGGTTAGCGGGAGGACATTACTTGTCGGGCTAGTTCATGAGCTGCGAGGGCTTCATTGCGTGCTGCGGAAAGGGTTTTTAGATGGATTTCTACTGCAGGGATAGAAGTGTCCGAAATGACGGAGGGAAGGGCATGGGGTTCATATCCCATCATGAGGTAGAATGGGGACTGATTTGTGATGGAGTGAGGTTGGTGGTTGTGTGTGAATTAAGTGTGTGAAATGGATTCGGACCAGGATGCAGGGTTATTGCCACAGAAGATTCAGAGATAAGTCTCTACTTCTTGGTTTACTTGTTCCGTTTCTCCATCTGTCTGTGGGTGATAGGTGGTGGATAAGGATATGTAGGTCGTACCATAGGAGTTTTCTGAGTTCTCGAGCAAAGGCAGAGGCAAATTGGGGACCACGGTCAGAGATGACTTTGTCAAAAAGTCTGAAGTGGAGGAGGACCTTGTGGAAGAAAAGGGATGTGATTCCTTCGGTGGTGATGTTTTTCTTCGTAGGGCAAAGAATCACCCCCTTAGTAAGCCCATGGTCGATGATGACCAAGAGAGAATCGAAGCCAGAGGAGAGGGGGAGATCTGTGATGAGATCACAGGAGATCTGTTGAAATGGGTGGGAGGCCAAGGATTTGATGGGTGACAATGGGGGTACAGTTGGGTGGGTGTTGGCTTTGTTCTGCTGGCAGACGGCACAGCCTTTGACATAATGGCGGACATAGGAGGCGAGGCCTGGCCACCAGAACTCGGCGGCAACAAGCTGACAAGTTTTGAGGGAGCCAGGATAACGATAACCGGCAGATTCATGATCATGGCAGCATTGAAGGATAGTGTGATGGAGGGAGTTGTCAGTGGGAACATAGACACGGCCTTTGTAGCTGAGGATGCCCGCATTGACCTGCCAATCGGCAAGACGGGAATGGAATGGAATATCCTCATGCAAAGATTGGAGTGCTTGTAGCACAAGGGGGTTGCCGGCAGAAGCTGACTGAATGCATTGCAAGAGGGCGGTGTCGATGAGGTTGATGAAGAGAGAGGGGGGAAGCAGGGTAACTCCAGTGTTGTCGGAGTCATTGGAGGGGAGGAGGTCGGGTTGGCAGGAGAGAGCGTCGGGTCCGGCAAGCAGCTTGCCAGGGACATGGATCATTTTGAGATCAAGTTGGCGAGGTCAATTAGCCAGCATGCTTGACGGCGATTGAGTGCCTGAGGTTGACGAAAGTAAGTGAGGTTCTTATGGTCGGTGAAGACCTGAACCGGGAAGGGGGAGCCATGGAGATAGTGCTGCCAAGATTTTAGGGCACGGATAACGGCAAGGAGCTCTCGATTGTAGATGTCGTAATTCTGCTCTGCAGAGGAAAACGACTGGGAGAGGTAAGAGCAAGGGTGCCAGTCTCCATTTGAGTTGGTTTGGAGGAGGATGGCGCCAGACGCATATTTGGAGGTGTCGGTAGCCACAGCAAAGGGGGCGGAGAGGTTGGGGAGGTGAAGGATCGGTTTAGAGAGAAAGAGGTGTTTGAGGTGTCGAAGGCGGACTGACAGAAAGGGGTCCAGTGCCAAGTCAGGTTTTTCTTGGTAAGATTGATGAGGGGACGTGTGATGTTGGAGTAGTCAGTGATGAATTGTCGGTAGAAGTTGGCAAAGCCAAGGAAGGATCGTACATCCCTGACCTTTGTTGGGGTGGGCCACTTGTGATGCTCTCGAGTTTGATGGGATCCATAGCTAATTGTCTGGGTTTGACAATCATTCCAAGATATTCGACTTCATCAGTGGCAAATTTGCACTTCTCAAGTTTGAGATGAAGATCTAGTTCGGTCATTCATTGCAGGACCCATTTGGTGCGTTCTTCATGGAGAGTGGTGTCAGGAGAGTAGATGAGAAGGTCGTCCATGTAGATGACGAGCCATCCTTCAGCGATCATGTCGCAGAAGGAGTCATTCATGAATCGTTGGAAAGTGGCGGGAGAGTTGGTGAGTCTGAAGAACATGACTGTGGGTTCGAATAGCCCTTTGTGGGTGATGAAGGCGGCTTCCCACTGGTGGCCGTCTTTGATTTGTACGTTGTTGTACCCCCATCATACATTGAACTTGGTGAAAACCTTGGTGTCTTGTAGTTTGTTGACAAGGTCGGAAATAAGGGGAAGGGGATAGGCACCACAAATGGTGTGTTTGTTGATGTATCGGTAGTCCTGACATGGGCGGAGTCCTCTGTCTTTCTTTTTGACAAAGAAGAAGGGAGAGGCTTGGGGAGAGTTGGATGGGCGGATTTTCCCAGAAGCAAGGTTTTCATTAAGGAAATCCTCAGTGGCCTTGCGCTCATCTGGGGATAAAGGGTATACCTTTCCTATCCTGGGGGTAAAGGCCTTGTCAAGGTTGATTTTGTGATCGTAGGGCTGAGAGGGGGGAACATGGTCGGTGGCTTCTTTCAAGAATACTGAGGTGAATGAGGAGTATTCTGGGGGAAGGATACATAGGTTTGGCCTTAGATTTCTCAGCTGTGGTGGCGAGTTTGGTAGCCATGGTAAGTTTGGCAATGATGGGGGATCTGGCTGGAATAAAATGGGACCTGCATCGGATGATTCGGTGAATGGCAGAGTTTTGTCAGGCTTGAATGAGGTATTTGTTCTTGGTTTCCCATTCATTGTATGCAAAGAGGTGTTGGTCAGTGATTGCATTGACATTGATGTGATGGGGGGGTTTGACAGAGGGATGAACAAAGTGGGACTCATGTCGCTTCAAGTCAACAGAAAAGGAACAGAAAAGTTCCTGGGACTGATCTAGAGATTCCTTGATGGAGAGAGTCCTCTCAACCCAATTAATTGTAGGGTTGACTTCTTTAAGCCAGGGAAGTCCTAAGATTATGTTTTCGTTTCCTAGGCTAAGGATGTGGAAGGTGATTCATCGGACGATTCCTCCTACGTCCAGGAACAGAGTAGTAGAGAACCAGATTACTCCTTTAGAGTTGATGGAGGCATTTGTGTTTCCTGACAAATCCCCAGTTGATGCAAGATATACTTGCTCCACTGTCTATCAAGGCTCGGGTGTCAACGGCTTTCATCGTGTGTGAAGGGATGATGAGTTGAACTGGGATTTGCATAGTAGGTGAAGACTTTACAAATACATTTGCACAAGAAGCAGAAGGAAGGGTTTGCGTCGGAGAACTCTTCCTTTCTAAAAATCCAAAGGTTTGAAAGAAATCTTTCACACCACCTCTTCATCATCATCATCATCATCATCTATGTATCTCCTCCAGTTTCAGAAGCTCCTCGCTGCTGACTGTCTGTACCTTGGGTTTTCCCTTTTGAGGAAAGGACGTGCAGGCAGTACTGAGGTGTCCTGGTTTCCAGCATCAGAAGCAGAGTTTCTTTTCAATGCATCATTTGTGTTCTTCAGGGGTGAGTTTGGAGACTTTGATGGTGTCCACCACCATGGCATCAGGATCATGGGTTTTGGTGGATGGAGTGTTGGAAAACGAGTGATATGTCTGGTGAGACATTTTAGAGTTTTGTCTGGCTATGTCGTCGGCACGCTCCCATTGGGTCTGGAAGGCAATGGCTTTTTTACATATACCAGTCATCGATAGTAGAGGGAATGGTATCCATGGACATGATATGGTGCATCAAAGGGGGGGGGAATTCCCGCTGAAAAGTATCCAATCAGGACATTGGCATCACTGATGTTGGCGAAGGCGACGTGGTTTTTGAAAGTGGAAACATATTCCACGAGCGAGGGGGTGTACGAGTTGTTCTTGGTGTTTTTCTGCATCCATTTGGTGGATAGCCATGAAATGGCATTTTCAGTGATGTCGTGGTGTTTAAATGTGATGTTGAACTTTGTGATAAAATCAGCAAAAGTTCCTAGGGTGAATGTGGTGCCAGAGATGGCGCTTTGATGGAAGATTGAGGCCCAGGTAAGGGCAGACCCTTTGGTCATATATGAGAGGGCGAAGGCGATTTGTTTGTCATCAGTGTCATAAATGGCTTTGTTTACGAGCAAGTAAAACTGGACAGCGTGTAACCAGTGCATGGATTTTTCATAGGAGCCGTCAAATGGTTCAGGGACATCGATGCAGAGTTCGGTAGGTTTTGTTGACATTGTCGGTGGTGGTGGGAATTGGGAGAGAAGGGGTGGCTGTTACACGAGATGTACACTTGTAGGTTGATGCAAAATAATGTCATCTCAAGGGAGGTGCTCACGAAGAGACACTGCGTCCTTGAACGACGTTGAGAAAGACTAAGAACTAAGGTTCAAGGGTTTCAAGTGTCGAAGGTCAAAAGCCAAATGCTTCTGGACTCAAGTATACGCTAGATTGCATAGATCAAGAATGAGAACTACAGTATATGTGGCAGGCTACTTTATAGTATAGGATGTGTAAGCATAGAAGACTATAGAACAAGTAGGAATATCATGAGTAAGCAAGAACATGTATCCGATACAATAGAATCGGATAGAAGACAAAGGCTGTCCGCAGATAAGGACAAGAACATAAGCAACAATGAGTAATACCCCGTCTGGTAGTAGGGAAAGGAGAACAGCATGAGGTCATAGTTTGATAAGTGCGGTGTTAGAAGAATCGAAGAGAAGTAAGCAGTATACCCAATTGTAAGAGCACATACCGAAGAGTAAATGAGCATGTCAGAAGAAGGAAAATAAGAGGACACCATTGACAAGGAGACAAACTGTAACAGTGGTGGTGGTGGTGGTGGAGGAAAAGGAAAAAGGGGGGTTGAAATGACGGGGGTGGGGGATGGTGGAGTAGGGATTCTAGGGATGGAGAGGGTGGCAGAGAGGTGGTGGGAAAGCATGTGGGTTTTGTCTTCCTCTTGAGAGGTTGGAAGAGTGGAGTCAGGGTTGGGGGTAACTTCTTCCTCAGTGTCCGAGTGGGAAGTTTCAGAGGGCAAGGGTTCTCATGGTCGTGGTAGGAACCAGTGAGGGTTTCGAGAGGGTTGGTCGACTCACTTGTCAAGGAAGACTCCTATGAACTTTGGCATCAATGTTTTGGACATATCTCCAAGAATGCTCTTCGCCAAGCTCCTTTCAAAGTCACTGGTCTACCAACTGTCATTGCTCCTATAGATACTTCCCCATGCAAAGGCTGTGCCTTAGGGAAGATGCATGATCGTTCCTACCCTGCTTCAGGAAAACGAGTCACCCATCCTCTTGGACTAGTTCATATGGATTTCGTTGGTCCCATGCCTACAGAATCACGTTCACGTGCTCGTTATGTCCTCACTTTCATTGACGACTATTTGGGATATGCACTTGTTATCTTCATACACAGCAAAGATGCAGCTTCACAGCACTTTCAGGCTATGGTATCCTGGGCTGAAACCTTTACTGGTCACTCGCTCACCTCTGTACATTCTGACTGTGGGGGGGAATTTATGGCTGGGGAACTACAATTGTTCTTCCATTCCAGAGGTGTCACTCACCAGACATCTGTTCCTCATACACCCCAACAGAATGGTCGTGCAGAGAGGTTCAATTGAACTTTGCTTGAAAAAGCAGAAGCCATACGCCAACATGCTTGTCTGCCATGATCTTTCTGGCAAGATGCTGTTGAAACTGCATTGCATATTTATAATAGACAACCCATGTGTTGTCATGATTGGAAGACACCCATCGAATCCTTCAATGGAGACAAACCTGATGTTTCCTACTTTAGGGTTTTTGGAACATGCGCTTACGTTTGGATACCACCCAAACAACGACAAGACAAGTTGTCTCCTAAATCAGAGGAGATGACCTTTATTGGATATGAACCAAACACTAAAGGCTATCGCTTTTGGTCGAAAGAGAGAAGACGAGTATTTGTGTCCACCAATGCCATTTTCGATGAAAAAGTCTTTCCTTATTGTTCCAGAGATAAAGTCGATGGACATACCCCTATTCCTATCAAAGATGAAAATCTGTTCACAGCACTTGACGACCTACCATCGGATGATACTCAAAACCATAGGGATCCAGAACCCTCTCGAGATATCAATGTCTCTCTATCTCTAGATTTAGGTCAACTCCCCAATCAACCATTCTCACGAGATGATGAACACTCACCTTGACATTCCTCACCTTCCACAACTCCATGGATTCCACAAACAGATGATTTATCACCATTACAGCTTTACAATGACACACCATCATCACCAGAATCATCTGCTCCACCTTCTTATGCTACATCACCTCTTCGTCCAGGCGTTAAACAATATCAGCCTGAGACAGGACACCGAAGTTCTATTTCGGATAGACATCAACACAAAAGACAAGATGGTAGATACTTCTGAGATTCGCCTCCAGAAATGGAGAGACAAACAGTAGAATTGGAGTTAAATCCTCCTACTTGCCCCCGAATCTGGCTACCACCTAGACAACATCCTGAAGAAACTTTAGTTGAGTTTCGCAACCGTCCTCATCAAGATCATTCCACTTTGCATGAGTGATCACTCATTCATCCACCGCTGGAAGCAAGACGATCTGCTCGCATCCCTGTATCTCGGATTATTCCAGATAACACATATGGGGATAGACCACCAATTCAAATCGAGCAAGATCTCCTAGGACTTGCACCTATTCAGGAGGAGTCTATGGATGTCAAATCACGTCCTACCAATGAAGAAGATGATATAGGACAGATGTATTCGTCCAAATGGATTCATCACCACTTATCCATGGCTGTGGAATCTACTAACAACTCTCTTCCCAAACAATACAGAGACATTCTCAAACTCTCTAAGGAAGATCAAGGATTGTGGAAAAGTGCCATGAATGATGAAATAAAATTGTTACATGAGAGAAAGGTATGGGAATTGGTAGACCTACCTAAGGGTCATCGCACCATCAAAGGGAGATGGGTGTTTGCTGTTAAATCTGACGGTTTCAAGAAAGCAAGATTTGTCACAAAAGGATTTACACAGATCTTTGGAATAGACTATGAAGAAACTTTCTCTCCAGTCACAAGATTCAAAACATTTCAACTTCTTTTGTCACTAGCAGTGCTTCATGATTGGGAAATCGAAGCACTAGGTGTCAAAACTGCCTACCTTTTTGGCAAGCTGAATGAAGAGATCTATATGGATCAACCGGAGGGTTTCATAGTAAAGGGTCAGGAGAAAAAGGTCTGTCAATTGAAGAAGTCCATCTATGGACTGAAGCAGTCTGCCCTTCAATGGAACAAGCAACTGCACAAAAGTCTCCTGGAGATGGGATTTATCTGCTGTAAAGCAGACCCAGGAACTTATTTCAAGATCATTGGTGAAGAGATCATCATACTTCTCATTTACATTGATGATGCTCTTTTTATGGGTAGCAACAAGACACAAGTCCTTTCTCATAAAGCTCAGTTTATGAAATGATGGGAATCTGGAGATCTAGGTCAAGCAAAAGAGTACCTAGGCATGAGGATTACTTGAGACTGCAAGAAAAGGACAATCTCTCTAGACCAAACCTGCTATGCAGAGAAAGTCGTTAAACGATTTGGTCAAGAGAATTGTAAACCTGTCTCTGTATCTCTACCTACCAGGTATAACCTGAGACTCCACTCTGACCAGAACTCATCGAATGCAACACTTTGAAGTTGCTATCAGTCAGTCATTGGATCACTGTTATACATCATGCTGGGAATGAGACCAGACATATCCTTTGCTGTCATCAAAATGTCACAGTTCTCTTCCAATCCAACGGAAGAACACTTACAGAAGGCGCTCTATATAGTCCACTATCTCTCTTCCTCAAAGGAACTTTGTATTGTGTATTCTGGGACAGGTGACTCCAATGGTTTATGTGCCTACTCTGATACAGATTGGGCTGGTGACATTGAAACATCACGTTCTACCACTGGTTATGCTATCTTCTTAGGAAATGGCATTGTCTCTTGGCTGTCTAGGCAACAACGGAGGGTTACTCTTTCTTCCACAGAAGCAGAATATTGTGGTATGACCAAAACTGCCAAACAGCTTCGTTGGATCCGCAACTTATATGAAGAGTTGGGATTCAAGTTAGGTCCTCTACCTCTATGCGTCAATAACCAAGGCGCTATATTCCTTGCTTCAAATCCTGCTCAAGAAGGACACACAAAACATGTCCGGATGACAGAACATTTCATACAAGAATCAGTGGAGTTTGGAGAGATCAAACTCTACTATGTTCCTACCAATCAGCAGTTCACTGATATCTTTACGAAGAACTTGGGCAAGCAAAAGTTTGAAGATGGAAGAAAGGCACTTCAACTTCTATTACAAACCATCGTAACATTTCTAGCGAGGAGAAGTGTTGAGAATCCTGGTATTTTTTATTTAGATATTCTTATCCTAATACCAGATTCTAGAGTGGTCTATGACCTTATCTTTATGCTATTCATATTACTCATCTTATCAAGATAAGCTATCTCTTATCTTATGGTCTAGACTCATGATGTCATTCTTATCTCTTATCATGACATCATACCCTTATCAGCCAATAGCTGATTCCTCTCTTGTCTCTTATCATACTACACAGTTATGATATTAGAGTTCAGTATCAATACGTACAAACAGTACTAGATACTATGTATATAAGATGGGCCTTACAGCCTATCTCTCTATCAAACTATCTTGTTCTTTCCTATCACTGGTTCACTCCTAAACCTCCCTGTTTATACTTGAACCACTACAACCTTTGTCTCCAACCACCAGAACCTGTCTATGTGAGTCTCCCACTAGACAACTCATCCCTTCATGTTTCTGTGCTATCAGGGTTGTATTCCCGATATTACTTTCCCATGCCCAAGTCCAATAATTATAATCACTTTAAGATCAAATAAGACTCTTGTGATCTGAGGGCAACTGGGTCACCTGGCTTAATTGTCTTGGATGAACTTAATGAACTTAACTGTTTAAAAGTAATTAAGACATCATACAAGTAAAGTGAGGTTTTCCTGATGCATCTATGACGTCGTTGGGCACGCATGGGCAGAATCAACCAAGGAAACATACGGATCTGGTCTCCTCATCTATCATACCTTCTGCAACCTCAAAGGCATTCCCAAAGTATCGCGTGCCCCTGCATCTCACAAACTGATCTCAACTTTCATCTCAAACCTTGCCGGAACCTACGTGGGTAGCACAATCACCAATTACCTCAGTGTGGTACATGCATGGCACACCATCCATGGCCTCAAATGGTCCTTCAATTCAGATGAAATCAATGCACTCATTAAAGCTGCAAAGACCCTTGCACCCGCTTCCTCAAAGCGTCCCCCACGCGAACCATACATGATCGACACCATAATTAATTAAAATTCATTCTCGCCTATCACTAACTGACCCTCTCAATGCCACTGTCTTCACCTGCCTAACCACCACTTTCTTCACGACCACACGCACCAGGGAGTTCACTGTGAAGAATTTGAATTCTTTCAACCTGGACTTACATGTCACCTGCAACAACATGAGCATCCAGCATGATCACCAAGGGCTCGAGATCACCAACTTCCATCTTCCCCACACCAAAGCCGCCCCCCAAGGGGAAGATGTCAATTGGGCAAAACAAGATGGTCTCGCTGATCCCCATAATGCCCTCATGAACCACTTCAACATCAATAATACTCCCCCGAACCTTCCTTTATTCGCCTACAAAGCCAAGAACACCCATCACCTGCTAACCCAAGTGAAATTTCTCAAGATCCTCAAGAAGGCCATGAAAAGTGCAGGGATTTCCCCTTTGAAGGGGTATGGCATTCGCATTGGCTCCACCCTAGAATATCTCTTATGGAGCATTCCATTCGAGATAGTAAAGGTCAAAGGACAATGGGCGAGCGATGCTTTCTTAACATACTTGCAGAAACATGCCCAAATCCTTGCTCCCTTCATGCAGGCAAAACTGGTGGTTCACGAAGCGTTTTTGCAACTCACCATTCCCCCCATTCATAGATAACATCTCTGTAAGTACATCTTCTCCCTCCTCCTACTTGCCGGGTGCGTCGCTCCGCTTCTCGCATCATCATCCACTCCTACACACCGGGATCGCAGCTCATACTCTCCCACCCGGCAGGTCAGCTTCCTTTCCGGGTCGGAAGCACTACGTGCTTCACCCAACTTTCCCGTCTCCATTCCATTTTCGTATCTTTTCCCTTTTTTGTAAATACACCTATTTATAAACAATCCTTTCCTCGCGTCTATGGAGCAACTTCCAAAGATGATTGATCAGGTCACCCACAGCCACCGGCAGCAACTTACTCAATGGCATATTGCCTCGGTCATTGGTCGAGTGGCCTCGAGTCTAGTATTGTGGTTTGTGTCACAGCTCTGATTGGCTAGGGCCACTTCACAGATAAGCCTGGAATTGCTTGATGGGCCTAACCATAAAAGTAAATGACAACACTTCGACAACACTCTTTCTGCAGTGCCTAAACCGTAGATTAGTGATAATCAACCACCATCAGACCACAGCGGGCCACAACCTGTGATTGACGGATTAGGCTGAACTGTGCCCGTGCAATGTGTCGCTCGTTCAAAACCGGCCCGTTTGAGGGTGAGGTGCTATGACAAGGATGCAGGGCTTTGATACATGAGGACCGAACACAGACGAATCTGATTTCCTGTGCTGTGAACTGGCCGTTGAGTTGCTCAACAACCCTACCCAACTCGGAGGGGGACTGTACCTGGCACTGCAGTAGTTGTTGCAAGGGACGGTGCAAGGAGAGTGTATGATCTGTTTGCCACTAAAGTGATTGTACGAGCTAGACGAATTAACTCAGCGCACACAAATGGTGTGAGAACACTATATTGGTACCTAGACAAATTAACTAGGTACTTATGAGAACAAGAGAGTATGAGTATACATAGCTGGCCAATGTACCTCAGTGCACATGAATGGTGTGAGAATGCTGAGGAAAAAGGTTGACCAGGCAATGCACATCCTAGCGCTACAAGATTACATAAGGCGATCAACAAACAGCGAAAGATAAGCAATGCCAAGGGTGCTACAAGATATGTAATGGATGTGCCGGACGAGTGAACAAGAAGGAAGATTAGTCTAACATACCCCTTCAGGAGGCCGCTAACCCGAGGGCTGCAGAAAGTTTGCTAAAGACGGGCTGGGGCAAGGGCTTCATAAGGATATCTGAGATGTTTTTGTGTGTAGGTAACCAGATTAAACGAAAGGTGCCGTTGTTGACGTGCTCGCGAATGAAATGGTATCATATATCTATGTGTTTGGTGCGTTGGTGGAATTTCGCCGCCGTGGAAAGAGCAATTGCTCCAGTATTGTTGAGAAAGATCCTGATAGGGACCTGGAACAAAAGTGAGAGTTCAGAGAAAAGAGACCTCAACCAGAGACCCTCTTGAACAACATGGGTGACCGCCATGTACTCTGCCTCAGTGGAAGACAAGGCCACGGTCGTCTGCTTTTTGGATACATGCGAGATCAGTCCGCCGGAATAGAACCAAGCGTACCCTGACACAGAGCGACGACCCAGTTCATTCGCCCAACTGGCATCTGCATACACATGCAGCTCTGGGTTCTCTGTCTCAGCACCGTAGTGGAGCCGATGATTGAGTGTTCCAGCCAGGTACCGAAGGACTCTTTTTCTGGCTGCGAAGTGACGAGGCGACGGGTCGGCATTGAACTGTGCGAGGGAGTTGACAATATAAGCTATGTCGGGACGTGTGTTGATGGATAGATAGATGAGTTCCCCGATCAGCTTAAGGTAGGAAGTGTGGAGGTTCATGACCTCGGGGTAGGAGGCAGAGGGGTTCCCAAAAGGCAATTTTGGGTCAGCAGGGAGGCAGACGGGGTTGTAGTTGGACAATCCGTACTCTTGGAGCAGGAAGCTGATATATTCGCCTTGGTGCATCCAGAGTTGGCGAGTTTTTCTGTCCCGTTCGAACTGTACACCCAGATACTTCGTCACCGGACCTAGGTCCTTGATTCCAAATCTCTCTGCAATCTTCCGTTTTACCTTCTCAAGGAAGGGATGTGAATTGGACACTCCCATGCCATCATCGACGTGCCAGCCGATCAGGCATCTGACCCTTGTAGGCAAGGTGTTGACTGTGGGCTTAGTGATGCCCGCGATGACATTGTCTTCTCTGTTGTAGTAGAACAGGGCATGATCCGATTCAGCACGAATGAACCCTAAGTCCAACATCATGGAGCAGACCTGTTCATACCACTCGAGCACTGACTGTTTCAGCCCGTAGATGCTGCGTAACATGAGCCAAACGAACTTTCTCCAGTCACCTTGCTCAAAGCCCTTGGGTTGGCACATATAAATCTCTTCTTTGAGTACTCCCCAGAGGAAAGCTCTC